>CM076574.1:1145931738-1146107028 GCA_034641835.2 Pinus albicaulis | reverse complement strand
ACCCTAGCAGTAAGTATAAATTGACCTTTTTAATATTTAGGTGTTGTTATCAATAAAAAAATTCATTTGGCACTTATGCTCTTATCAACTCTTTCTATAGGTAGCCATCCTTGACAGTTTGTAGGAGTGTCATTTATGGCATGATCCATCTCTTGCAGAATATTCATTTGATAGGGTGACCCTTGTTGGAGGTTTTACTGCTATGTTGTAAATCAGTGGCATATTTTTTCTTTATACCACTTTGACAATGATGTAGGTCTAGTGAGTGGGGCAAGCTAGTTTATACCCTTTTTGTGTCTTTCATGGCCACTTCTGTGTATGCAGGTGCCTACACAATTTCTTCCTTTGATCACTGTCTCTTTTGAACTTGGACAACTTATTTTATCAGCAATGAACTTGTGTTTACCAGAATCACCTCCTGAGGGTAATTTTAACTCATGCTTGCCCTCTTTGATAATTTGAAACTACTCATGGTTGTTGCTTTGAGAAATCAGACCCTTGAACTGATATTTTTTACCCTTTTGCTGATACTTTTCACCACCATTCTTCCTTTGGTGCAAGGGAGTTAATGCTTTGTTTGCCAAAACCTAGAAGGTAGTTTGAAACCTTTTGAAACCACCTGTTGTGATGAAGGAGGATTCTTTTTCACCATGTGACCATCTTTGTCCATCTTGCCAAACTCCTAGGTTTTAGGGCTGCTTAGGAAAAAGTAGCTAGTGTTGTCTTCTAAGTTCTTAAAAACTTCAAAAAACTCACTAATCATTCCTAAAGTCATTCAATGTGCACTTGAAGGAGTAGAGGATTCCTTTGCCTTTGTAACCCTAGGACTCATTTCTTGTTTGGTCAAGACTGTTACAAACCTTGATTCCCATCAAACATATGCTTGCTGCTTTCTTCTTGCTATGAATGGTCTTCTTATGATGATATTTCTCTTTACCTTACCTATTGCTAGTCTGATAGCTATTTGAACCTCTTGCATAAATTTGAGTAAAGGGCAGCTGTCCCTTTGTAGATTCACGCCTTAGGCTAAAAACCTTCCTCGAATGATCTCTTTGGTGAATTTAGGACAAAACGACTTGTCCCCTTCATTGAATGTATTTTCTTCATATAGGAAAAACAAAGTTTGTAGGGCACCAAATCCATCCTATGACTTTGTGAAACCCTAGGTGACCTAGTGGAGGCCTTCTTGGATTTGGTTTTTGGATTGAGACCTAGAAATTAGGCTTATTAAGTGCAAGATAGAGTTTAGGATAGACCGTTGTATTGAAGATCTGAAATCTAATTTATTTGATTTATCTAAAGAGTCTACAATAATCAAAGCTTATGATCTCAATAATCAGAAAGACATTATTAGCTTAAATCCATATCTACCTACCCAACTTACTTACCTAACATTTTTTCTTCTTCAGGTGCATTTGGACCAACAACCTTAACACCTTTTTGTTTTTTGGAAGAAAAATAAACTATCTACTTCTACCTTATGTCTTCCTGGAGCTCAAATTAGGCTAATGAAATCCTTTGATTCTCTACCTATGCTATTCAACTGTCAAGGTTAAACTATTTTACAGGATTTATTCACTAGGCTACAAACATTTAATTGAAAACATGGCTAAATCAGGTTTAGACAATATGATTTACCATGGGTTTGTGGCATAAAAACAAGTTGCACAAAAATGTTATTTTTGTACAAAACAAGACTAGAAAAATCAGGGCTAGGATACATTGTTTTCTACTCATTCCTATTTTTCTCTTTGGTTATGTTTTAGGCATGTGGAACCAGTATCTTCCTACCTAATCTATCTTTTGACAAGTCAAGCTTGAACAATTTGACCCATTATATTTCACTAACTTATAAAAAAATAAATTTAAAACATGCTTCAGCCATGATTAGGCTAGATGGCTGAAACAAGAATCCTTTAAGCACTAGTAGTGGTATTTAGACTTACACACTTTTAGAAGTTCTATTTTTTGAGTATGGGGCTTTACCTCTTTTCAAATCTACCCTCTTTTCCATTATTCTTTTTTGTATTTTTTTTTTATTTCTCTCAGTATCTTTTCATCAAACAGTGATATGTACAATGAATGAGAAATTCTAAATAAGACTTAGGACTCTTTGCAGAAATAGTGCTTGAGCATCCTGCCATTTACAGGACCTCCAAAAAGTTCTTCTCCATTAAGTCCTTGTAAAAAGAAAGCATTATGACCTCTAACCGACTGAATAAGGTAAGGGCCCTTCCACAAATTTTCAAATTTACCATGTTTACCTTTATCTTCCCTTCTAGAATCCCACTTTAGTATAGTGTCTCCAATGTGGAAATTATTAGCTTTGGTTCTTCTATCAAAGATTTTCTTTATGCTTTTCTGCATTGCCTGAGTTTTGTTATACACTTCTTCCCTTGTCTGATGTAAATGAATGGTTTGGTTCAACCTCCTTTACATTTCATTTTCTTCTGATTTTACCTCTTGGAGAATTCTTACCATCAGAACTCCTAAATATGTTGGAAAAATGGCATCCATGCCATACACTAGTTGATAGGGAGACATATCGATTGATTTCTTGGTGGTTAGTCTATCAACCCATAGTGCATGTATAAGCTTGCCACACCATGCCTTCTGATTCTGTTCTAGGAGATTCTTGATGATATTCACTAAGTTTTTGTTAGAAGATTCAGCTAACCCATTACCCTGAGGGTAATAAGCTGTGAAATGTCCTAGTGTGATATAGTATTTATGACAAAAGTCAATCATTTTTTTGGATGAAAAGGAAACATCATTATCTGTGATGATATTTCTGGGGCAACCAAATCTAGACAAGATGTTTGTCTTGAGAAATTTGATAATCACTGAATTAGTGGCATTTCTGGAGGGAATGGCTTCTATCCACTTGGTAAAGTAATCAGTGGGGGTGAGGATCCACTTATGTTGTGCAGATGAGGTGGGGTGAATTTCTCCAATGAATTCTAAACCCCATTGTTGAAAAGGAGCTTCAACCATAATGGGATGTAAAGGTAAAGGTAAGAGTTTTCTCTTTCCATCAAATATTTGGCATTTATGGCAAGTCATGACTAGTTTATGGGTATCAAGGAAAAGGGTGGACCAATGGTAAGCAACTCTAAGCATTTTGTTGGCTGTGGTTTTCCAATAAATATGGCCTCCACACTCTCCTTCATGCAGTTCATGCATGATCTTACCTGCATCATCCTCAAGCAAATATTTAAGTAGTATACCAACATAATTCTTCCAATATAATGTCCCATCTAAAATGCAGAACTTCAAAGCTTTTTTTTTTAAGAATATAGCTTTTGTTTTTGATAATGCAGGGCGAGCATTAAGATAAAAAAGTACATAGATAATATTATCATACCAAGATGAATTCAGAAATGGTTCTTCAACATAGGGAGTAGGGCATTATTCTTGTTCTTCTAAAACATCAACCATGTTTATATCTAAAACCTTGAAATTTGACTCAGCCATAAGTTTTGCAAGTCCTTGTCCTTTAACCAGTATTGTGGGTCTAATTTCTATGTCATATTCTAATATAATGGCAATCCACTTTCCTCTTTTACCATCAGGGTCCCAATTTAAAATGTCCTTAACAACTGAGTGTGGGATAAAAGAAATGACATGAGAATGTAGGATATATACTCTAAAGTCTTTCAATGCTTTGATCAAGGCAAAGGCTTGTTTCTCCATGATGTTGTATTTTAAAGGAGCATCTCTAAGGGCCTTGCTGAAGAATGCTATGGGATTTTCTTGTCCCATTGTGTTCTTTTGCAGTAATACTGCAGCGATGGTATGTTCAAAGGAAAATGAGAAAATGTAGAAGTCTTTGGTAAAATCGAGACTGATTAGAACCAGTGTTTGAGTGAGGGCTAATTTGAACTGATCAAAGGATTGCTTGGATTCTAAGGTCCATTTAACCCCTATCTCTTTTTTAAGCATGTTTGTAATATTCCTCAAAAGTTCGGCAAGATTAGGGATGAATCTCCTTAGAAGGTTTATCTTCCTAATGAAAGAATGTAGCTCTTTAATTCTTCTAGGATCGCTAATTTGTAATATTCCCTCAATCATTTTGGGTTCTATTTTTATACCTTATTTTGAGATGATGTGACCTAGGATTTTTCCTTCCTGGAGACTGAACAATTTTTTCTTAGGATTCAAGGAAAGGCCATATTTTCTACATTTTTCAAAAACTTTCCTAAGTGGATTAAGTGTTCTTCATCAGTATTAGAGTAAATAGTGATGTCATCAAGGTAAATGACTATGAAGTAGCCTATGTCTTCGAAAAAAGCTATATCCATGGCCCTTTGGAAAGTGGCCCCTGCATTCATCAATCCGAATGGCATTTTAACATACATGAATGTACCCCAAGGAGTGGTGAAAGCAGTTTTGTGCTGATCACTTGGGAACACTAATACTTGGTTGTAGCCGGAAAAACCATCAAGTAGGGATATTCTCTTGGAGCCAACCACCCTTTTAAGAATGTGATCCATATTAGGCAATGTGTAGTTATCCTTTAAGGATGCTCTGTTTAAATTTTTAAAGTCAATGCAAATCCTAATCTCCCCGGTATTCTTTATGACTGATACAAGGTTTGAAACCCACTCTGAGTATCTAAGGGAAACTATGATTCCATCATCATACATCTTTCTAATTTCCTTCTCAACTAGAGGTAACAGAACATGGTTTTTTCTTCTCAATTTTTGTTTGAAGGGTTTCTAATTCTCTTTAAGAGGAATTTTTTGTTGAATAATGCTAGAGTCATATGATTTTAAATACTCATACCCCCAGGAAAAAACATCTCTATATTCTCAGAAAAGTTCAATATATCTTTGTTTTATGTTAGGAGGAAGAGTTCTGGAGATTTTGATCATTTTGGGTTCTTTTAGGCATCCAATGTTGCACTCCTCTATATCATTTTCTGTGGATTCCATCTTTGTTTTTTTAGCTACATCATTAAAGTCAAAAAATTCTTCTAATGGTGCTATTCCTTTGGGTAAGGTATCATCATTGCACTCTAAAACCTCAAGGTCTCTTTTATTTGGACCCTCAAACACTTCTGCCTCATGAGAATGTGCAAGCAGGTTTATATCAGCAGAATGTGGTAGCTCTGTTTCTAAGGTATTTTCTTTTGTAGAAACATCTTCCTCATGCCCTAAACTTGGTTTTATCAATGTAAATTCATTCCTAGATTGCAAAAAATCATAAATTTATTCATCACCATCAAACACTTTCCAGTAGTTAATGTTATTAGGTACTCTAGGTCGGTGTTTGACTTTAACAATGTGTTGTTCACTTGCAAGTGGTATCTGACAGTTTCTAGCAGCGAAGGCAAGCTCATTTGCAAGACTATTTTTGGTTCTAGGGATGTAAGTTAGCTCATATTTCTCAAAGGTTTTGAGGAGATCTAAAGCTGCATTTTTATACTCTCTTAATATGGGATTCTTAGCTGAATGCTCACCTCTAATTTGTCTAATGATTAGTTCAGAATCTCCTTGAGCAGATATTTTCTTAGCTCCTACGTCCTTGAGTAGGTGTAAGCCAAGGAGGAGAGCCTCATATTCTGCAATGTTATTAGTGCACTGGAAGTCTAGTTTGTAAGAATGACCCTCATTAGTGTTATGTATCTAGATAGCAGCCCCTGACCCAGTCTTACCACAAGAACCATCAAAGATAATGTTCCATAATGTTTCTATTTCATATTCACCATTTTGTTGTTGTTTGGGGCTGCTAGATTTTGGGATGATATGTTCTTCGGTTGAAGGTATGCTTGATTGTTATGGTGGTACTATAACTTTGTCATTTTCATTCACTTGTTCAATAATGTCATTTTCATTATACAAGATGAATGAATCGAAGTTCAAATGAATAAAATAGATAGGGGTGTTTTTTGTTCTATCCAAATTACTCACTGTATATTTAATGTGTGACTCTCGGTAAAGTTTTCTTGCCTGGTTGAATACAGGGATAGTGGCATAAGACATGTCTAGTTGAAGGTTTCCCTGAAGTTTGGCTCCCCAAGATCTGGACAGAAGCATACCATATTTAGGTGGAATGTCTGCCACCACTCTGTCCATGACAAGACTTTTAGTAGGAATTTATGCTAGGTTGACACAAATTTCTTTGATTAGGCCCAAACACTTAACCCTACTAAAATCAAATGAGTTAAGTCTTTGTAAGGTTTAGTGATTTCTAGGCCTAAGATTTCCATCACCACTTTAGGCATGAGGTTGTGTGAGGCTCCAGAGTCCAGCATAGTATTGTGTAATATTTTATCGTGTATGTTTAAATTGATATAGAAAGGAGGGACAACCCATTCTTGATACTTTCCTTCAACCTTAGGTCCAAATAACAATTTAGGACCATCATCAGTTAAATTTATTGTGTTAGTATCATTTCTTAAGTTTAAGACCATCAGTACTTGGGATTTGTACACTCCTTGGGTTACCAGTTCAGTCAGAGGCATGGTTATCTTAATTTTAGCAATTTCCCCTTCAAAGCTGAAAGGGACTTCGGTTTTAGACATACTTGCATCAGTTTTGGCTGCCACAGTTTTATCAATGAGTTTGATTTGCTGATTTTGATTAGGGGTTTTAGATAACAAATTTTTTTTGGGGCCACTAGCAGAGGTACTAGGATAGCTTGTGTCACCACTTTGCTGGCTGATTTTTTCTTTGTTTGGGTCAGTTTTCTTAGTTATGCTATTTATTGTTTGATGTTCCCTTAAGACTGTTTTCTGGAGTTTTCTTAGCAGCAGTATCAATTGGGTGTTTCCTAGAGGCTTCTTGGTTTCTTTTATTCTTGAGGTCATATTTCCTATGGAATTCCATAATGGCATTCTCCAGCCCTGATTTATAATCTTCAGAGTTTTCACCATCTGTATGAGTTTGATCGAAAGAAAAAAGACCTTGTTCTTCTTCCGTGAGAAAATCTTAATTTTCATTGTCAAAGCTTATTATGTTACATTGTTCTCTTCAGGTTCTATAATTTCTCCTTCTTCATCTACATAGTTTTGTTGAAAGGGAGGTTTGATTTGTTGGTCATTTTCCCTTTGTTTGATTTGGGGAGTATCTCTTCTGAAGTTTTGAGTTCTGTTTCGGTTCTGGGATTTGGCTTGGTTATCCCTAGGAGGTGCCCTTTCATTAAGATTTATCTTTTCTATCATTCTCTCCACAATCTTCATTCGGTTGTCTATTTTTGTATCAGAAGTGGAGGTTGAGGGCATGATTTCATCCTTGTAGGTTACTATCCTTTTTTATTTCAGCCTCGCTCTTTTTTCAATCAAGTTTACTTCTGCACTAATAGCTTCTTTTTGCATTTCTTCTAAGGTTTCAGGGCCTCTTTCTCTTATTTGGAAAGTCATGTATGGGTAAAAACCTTCAGGGAATTTCACCAGTGCTAGGCCTAGTGGAGGTTTCATGTGATGTTGGAGAGAGTTGTACACACTGTTAAACCTGGTGCAATAGTCTTGCACACTTTCCCATACATTCCTTTTAAGGTTGTTGTATTGAGACAGGATTTGGAGGGGTTTTTCCTTGATTTCCCATTTGTTTATAAAATTTTGGTAGAGGGAAGGAAGGTCATGTATTGAATTAGGAGTTAATGCTTTGAACCATTTTTTGGCCTCTCCTCCTCGACTTTGTGCAAATATTCTTATCTTAATGGTTTCTTCCTCTATCTCCATGTAATCAAAAGCATCATTGATTCTATCTACATGTTGTTGGGCAGTGATGGATTCAACCCTGGTGAAATGAGGGATGTTAGACTGATAGTCATTTGGAAAAGGCACTAGGGGTTGGGGTAAGACCAAAGGTGCATACCAAGCTGCCATGATGGGAGCTTATATATTTACAAGAGGTGAGTTTGTGAAAGGGGGTGTAGAATGAAGTGTAGTGGTTTGCACAGTGGTGGTGTCGATGGGGGTGGTGGAAGTACTTGGACCAACAAACTGATTTTGAGTAGACTTGGTATGGAAAGAGTTGAAGTGATGGAGAAGCTAAAAGTCAGGCGATGTGGAAGGAGAGGCTTCTATGCTCAAACTCTGGTGCAAATCTAAGGGTTCAAGCTCAGTTTGGTTAATATCAGTTTGAGACATGTTTCTGAAGAGGTTCCTAGTATGATGCAAGTCAAACTGGGGATCTTGCAAAGCTGTGAGATTTTTAGGTACAGAGCTTGTTCTATGGATGGTCCTAGCAGTGGTTAAGTTCCCAGATCTAGAAGTTTGCCACAAAATCTTCTCTGGGCCATCAGCTATGTTGGGAAGGTTTGGGTCTAGATGAGATCTGGTACTAATCCTATGTGAAGCCATATTTCAAGTTTCAAAATTTAGAGAGGCTGAAAGTTTTTAGTACTGTTTCTTAAGGCTGATCTCTCTTATTTATGGTACTTATTACAATATATGAATGGTTTCACGAGCTTCTTAGGATTTGTGTGGAACAACACTAAGAAGTCAAATGAATGCTAATGAAGTAATAGGCCTACTGGAGGCTAGTGGAGTCACGAGGTGGAAATTTTTAGATTTTTTGAAGGTAAAATGTATTATGTTCCACCACCAATAAGTAAATAAAAAACAATCTAAGGGAGTTTTGGGGTTTTTTGAGTCTCTTAAAGTTTGTGAGAGTGTCCTATAACTGAGTCATCATTTTTTTAGGATGATTAAACAAATAGAATCTACTCTTTGGCTGATAATGTGTGTTCTTAATGATTTGATGAGGGTATCTAAAGCTCTAAGGTTTACATAGTTTGTCACTAACTTAGAAGGTCCATCATGATCATCATTGTGTTAGTGTGGTGATGGGGTAGTAGATAAGCCACTAGATATTATCAGTGAATTTTCTAAGTTCAAATAGAAAGTTTAGATGAGTCTATAGGAATTTGCTAAGCAGCTATATACTCAGAAGGTCCCACCATGATCGCCAAAATGTTAGTGTGGTGATGAGGTGGAAAAATGATCACTAGATATTCTTTAACAAGGGATTCTTGAGTCCTAAGGGATACTTAGATTGTCACTAACTCAGAAAGTCCCACCGTGATCGCCAGAATGTTAGGGTCTCGTGATTTGGCAGATTGGCTGACCAAATGACAGGGTAACATGGGACCAAGCTTTGGAGTCCGAGGACCTAGCCTTCCTGGACTCAGAGAGGGATATCTCTATTGGGTGCAAAGGATGTGTTGTTTTTGCTCTAGGGTTTTGATTCTAGGCTAGTTATTAGGAGTAGGGTTTTTTGATTGTTTGGGTTGGGAAAGATGGTCAAATGAAATAGGTGGAGTGAGAGTATGTCAAATCCATTGGGTTATGGATTCAAGTGAAAGTCAAGAGTGTCTAAATGATGAAACAAAGTGTGTTGCAGGGCCGATTTCGCAAGGTGAATTGATCCTTAAGGTGATGTATGATGGTGTAATGAACATTAAGTTGGGGAAAAGACTAAGAGGTCTTACACATATATAGTCTAAAGCATAACTCATGAGGTAGGGCAAACCATTGATCTCTATGAACAATACTCAAACTGATAAACATATAAGATGAACATTCCAAAAAAACATAGAAGCATTAGAACTCCTAACTTTAGAAATTCACCTGTAGATTTTGAGAAAACATACAAGATTTAAACAAATAACTTAATTTATGAAGATGGAACTCCTAAACATCATATTTCAAGCTATTGGGAACTATGAAATAAGTTGACAAGCATGGACAAAGGGCAAGATCGAACGATACTTCTTTATCTTAACCTAACCAATTAATGTTCCACAGAAAGGCTTCAAGATAGGGTTTTGAGAATTTCAAATAAGCAGGGCATACCATAAATCTTACTTTTAAAATAACATACTAACCATGCATGAAACAAAAACAATTTTTGGTGGACCTAAGGAGCAGCAAATAATTCCTTAAGATGGCCAATAGAGAAAACATAAAGGCTATAACAAATAGGAGGACTGAGGTGCCTCAAAGAACATGTCTCAACCTATACTTTTCTGTTTAATAGCAGCTAAGAAACATGAAACATAATGATAACAAAGGAAACAATATAAAAATTAGGAAAACATCACCATTCACCAAGCTATGGAATCCTACAAACAAGCTTCTCCATCATCCAAGCAAACAAGCCATTCATACACTTCACAAAACCAATTTCTTCTCCTAGCTCATGAAACCATGTATGTTGCTCTTCAAGCTCATCAAATGCCAAAAAAATAAATAGGGTCCTCATGCTCTATTTATGAGTAAAATTAGGACTAAAACCATAAATGTGGTAGGAAAATGTCAAATATAGTCATAAATATCGTTTATGGCCAAGAGACCTTGCAAGGCCCAAGGCACATAATATCCCAAGAAATAAATGCTAAAATAACTATTTGCACCTAATTCTAGCTTAATTTTCCTAAAAAAACTCAAAAATATCTATTTGCCATAAATGAGTGTGTTTTGTTGACTTTTGGTCCAAAACACACTAGGCAGCCTCTGTGAGTAGCGCCACTTCAGCAGAAAATGGGGTCTCTTGTTGTTGAGTTTTGGACCCCTTCCTAACACCGGATTTGGCTCTGTGATGGCCCGTTGGAAAGATTGATGAGTCTAATTTACATAAATTCTTGAGTTATGCTAATTGGATGCCATTTTCCTATCCAAAAATAAAATCTCCCAACACTGCTCTGTGCGCAGTGCCTGGTCTGAAAATGAGGCAGAAAGGTCAAATGTTTGATGTTTTTTGACCTTTTGAGGGGGTAAAAATGATACAAATGATATGAAAATTGGTGAGAAGACAGTGGGTGACGTGTGAAGTCCAAAAATTCAAACGTTTATAGTTGTGGATGCACCAAATTTGTGCGTAGCGCCTAGGGCGCTGCGCTCCTAGGGGTCAAAATTTGGAAAAAATAAAACGTTGTCCAATTTGCCTCAAAATTTGTGGAGAGGTCCCTCAAGAGGTCTTGGACACCTGTTGAGAAGATTCAGCCAAAATTCCAAGAATTTCATGCACTTTGGCTCTTTTTAGGTCTTCTAGCTCAATGAGGGCCTTCCTCAGTTTGGCACATGTAAGCATGTTCTTCCTTGCATAATGCTTTGTCATTTTCTTTTGTAAGGCAAGGCCTCTATTTACCTCTTTGAAATGCTTATGCTTCTCTTTGTAATAGTGGATGGCACGTTATGCCATCTCAAACTCTCTTTCTCACTCCTGAAGCTGAGCAACTTTCTCCAAGAGAAGAAATTTTGTGTTCATCTCGTTGTCTTCAGTATCACTTTCTAAATCAATGAATTGAGGCACTTGAGAAGTCCTCTTGATATTTTTGCTTCTTCTTACCTTGAATTGTTGCTCACCATCGTTCATCTTTTCCTTGCCTTTGTCTTTTTTCTTGGTAGCTGGAGGAGAGATGGCCCTTTGCCTTTTTTGAGGCAATAAACACATATCTTTTTCCTATGTGGTAGGTGCATGCGAGAGGGGTGATGAGGGTGCCTTGATCCTTGATGAAGTCACAAGCCTTTTCATCTTTGTCATGGCTTTCATGAGTGAATTCATACTCCATTGGGTCACTAATTTCTTGACCTTCAACCTCATCCACATCCTTGCTTTCCTCACTGTTTTCTTCACTGATATCTTGGCTCTCAAACTGACCACTATCCTCCTCACTTACCTCAATTTGGATTTGTCCTTCACTAAGGCTTTCTTCTTTGTCACTTTCAGCATTGTCATTTTTAGTTCCTTGGCCATTTGGAGGTTGATTAGTGTCATGACAGTCATAACAACTGTCATGACTGTCATGACTATTTCCTTGCTTGTCACTGACTGTCTCATTTGTATCATTGTTTTGGCCAATGCCTTGATTTGCAAACTCTATTTTAGCCTCATCAATTATCTTCTCTTGATCTTCAAATTCTTCATCTTCTCCCTCTATCTCTTAATTTTCACCTTCTTCATCCATTTCAACACTTTTGTCATTGTGATTGGGTTCATTGTCATGTTCAAGACCATCATCATCTTGGATGCCTTCTTCATCCTCCTGCTAACTATCATCTTGCTCATCATCAACACTCTCTTCTGCATTTGATATTGCCTTATGAGTGTCATCACTGTCACTATTTTTCTCCTCTCCATCACTGTCTTTCCCTTCAGGGTTTCTATGTTCAGCCTCTTCCTCTATGTCATCATCACTCTCTTCTTCACTATTAAGCTTTGTTTCTGTCCCACTACTTTCTTCACTTTCCTCATCATCTTCTTGATTAAACTCTACATTTGTATCACTGTTTTCTGCCCTTGCCTCATCTTCTTCATTTCTTTCCTCATCTCTGATGTCCTTATCTTCTTCACTCTTTCTATGCTATCATAACCCTTTTCCTCATTACTGTTACTGTCATCTTCTTTTTTTTCTTCATATACCTCAGTTTCTACCTCACTATATTCTTCCTCATCATTGTCATCTGTTTGCCCCTCATTAGGGCTACTGTCAACTCTTTCACTTGATGCTTTGGGAGAAGGGATAGGAGGTGAATTTATTTGTGGAGAATGCATATGTGGAGATGAAGGAGGAGTGGAGGTAGGTGGATGTGAAGTGGAGGGAAATTTTTTCAAAATGAAGGCTTTGGGATTGGTAAACACATCATGAGAGATAAAAACCTCCCAAGGGATCCCTTGTTGCTCCAACTGGTGTAAGACAATCATTTTGATCAAGGAGTGGTGAAAAAGGCTCTGAATTTGGTGGGAATAACTCCTCTTTTTGACCACTGAAGCCATTTTGTCAATGCTCCAGTAAAGGTAGTATGGTAGGTTCAGTAACTTAACCCCGGTGAAGTGCATCAAAAGCCTTATGTGATAAGAGTAAATCCTGGAGCACCTTCCCTCACAGGTGAAGTACTTGATAATTGGCTTCATCAACAGGGCATACCTATCTAGCAAGTGGGAGAAGGGGAAGATAGCCTTGCAGCCTTGCTGACAGCTAGGTTTGAGGTAGGGCTCATAATAGCTCAAGTCCAATTTCTTTTGTTTAAACCATCTCTCAGCAAAATCTGGAATTCCTGTGGCTTGAGAAATGCATTCAGATGATAGTTCAAAGTTCACTCCCACTAGGCTGACTTGGTGATTTTGAAAACTGAGGATGAACAACCTAGTTAGATCTTAATGGCTTTGGACTAGCTTAACCTTCTCACAAAATTGATAACACCCAACATCTTGAAAACATGTAAGTATCATTGGAGAGGAGGTAATTTGAATGGTGTCCAAGGGTTCAAACCTATTAACCCTTCCTCCCTTGTGTTTAGGCTTGGTAGGTCTTTAAATTTCATCACTGCTGGTATGAATCTCTTCTTCAGACATGGTTACTTGATTTTAGCATAGTAGGCCTCTTTTTAAACTTGTTTGAGGGCCTTTAGGTCAAAGGATGGCAATGAGTGATGTAAGGGCAAAGTTGTGCAAATGAGGGCTAAGATGCAGCTTCCAAGGAGTGAGTTCAAATTTTTCAGAGGTTAGTCTGTTGTCATGGAGTGTATTTATACATATATAACCCTTCTCTTTGTTCAAACCCTAACTTAGGAGGCCAAAAAACTGATTTTTATGTAACCTAGGGTTTGATGATAGCATGCCTCTAAACATTCCCTTTGCTTATGAAAAATAAGTGTTTGGAAGGTAAGGGAGGGAAATACCAACCTTGTTTTGACTTTGCAGGAGCTTTGAAGAAGAAAACTTGAATTTTGGGCTCCTTTTAGCAATTTGAGGCAAATACTGGTTGTGCGTAGCGCCTACCCGACAAAAAGTTTAGGTCAATTTGGCCTGTCAGAGTACAGCGTCGGGCCAGAGAAGGGCTAGTTCGGCTTGTCGAAGCGTAGCGTTGGTCAGCTCGGGTCGGAGGATGGGCCAGTCAGGCCAGTCGGAGTGCAGAGCCGGTTGGTTTGGTGGGCAGTTGGGCAGTTTCATGAGCCTGTGCGTAGTACCCGCTCAGGTGCGTAGCGCTAGGCTCTAGGTGCGCAACGCAGTGTTAAATAAAATTTCGGCCACATTGTCTGTGCATAGCGTCGAGATCCAGGTGAGTAGCGCCTGTAAAGTTTCACCAGTTTTGCACAGATACCCTCCAAAATCACTCTCAATGGCTTGCTTCACTATTTTTGAAATAACAATGAGATGTGATTGAGTCAAGGAGGCTTTATAGTCTTTCTTGAAAATGATTTTGTGTCAAAACCCACTTTTATAAGGTTGATTTCTCCTTACTTTTTTCTCACTGTGTTTTTCGACCTTTTAGCCCTGTAGGTGGAAATTTGACATAAACATTACTTTTTCATTGCTAGAAACCCTTTAAGGTTCTTTTAAGATTGATAAACTCCCTGAAGAAGCTGAAACTATGCCTCTCACCTATAAGTGAAAAATAGACATGTTTCATGACTTTTAACACCTATACACAACAAATTTTCATTTTTGCCATTTATTTCCTCTAAATAACATTTTGTCCTATTTTTCTGTGAGGTAGTGAGGAGAAACCCCTTGGTGGGAGAAAAACCATAGAAGTAAGTATAAATGACCTTTTTAATCTTTAGGTGTTGTTATCACTAAAAAAATTCATTTGGCACTTATGCTCTTATCAACTCTTTCTATAGGTAGCCATCCTTGACAGTTTGTAGGAGTGTCATTTATGGCATGATCCATCTCTTGCAGAATATTCATTTGATAGCGTGACCCTTGTTGGAGGTTTTACTGCTCTACTGTAAATCAGTGGCATATTTTTTCTTTAGACCAGTTTGACAATGATGTAGGTCTAGTGAGTGGGGCAAGCTAGTTTAAACCCTTTTTGTGTCTTTCATGGCCACTTCTGTGTATGCAGGTGCCTACACAATTTCTTCCTTTGATCACTATCTCTTTTGAACTTGGACAACTTATTTTATCAACAATGAACTTGTGTTTACCGTAATCGCCTCCTGAGGGTAATTTTAACTCATGCTTGCCCTCTTTGATAATTTGAAACTGCTGCTAGCTGTTGCTTTGAGAAATTAGACCCTTGAACTGATATTTTTGACCCTTTTGCTGATACTCTTCACCACCATTCTTCCTTTGGTGCAGGGGATTTAATGCTTTGTTTTCCAAACCCTAGAATGTAGTTTGAAAACCTTTTGAAACCGTCTGTTGTGATGAAGGAGGCTTCTTTGTCACCATGTGACCATATTTGTCCATCTTTCCAAACTCCTAGGTTTCAGGGCTTCTTAGGAAAAAGTAACTAGTGTTTTCTTCTAAGTTCTTAAAAGCTTCACAAAACTCACTAATCATTCCTAAAGTCCTTCAATGTGCACTTGAAGGAGTAGAGGAGTCCTTTGCCTTTGTAACCCTAGGACTCATTTCTTGTTTGTTCAAGACTGTTACAAACCTTGGTTCCCATCAAACATATGCTTGTTTCTTTCTTCTTGCTATGAATTGTCTTCTTATGATGATCTTACTCTTTACCTTACCTATTGCTAGTCTGATGGCTATTTGACCCTCTTGCATAAATGTGAGTAAAGTGTAGCTGTCCCTTTGCAAATTCATGCCGTAGGCTAAAAACCTTCCTTGAATGATCTCTTTGGTGAATGTAGGACAAAATAACTTGTCCCCTTCATTGAATGTATTTTCTTCATATAGGAAAAACAAAGTTTGTAGGGCACCAAATCCATCCTATGACTTTGTGAAACCCTGGGTGACCTAGTGGACGCCTTCTTGGATTTGGTTTTTGGGATTGAGACCTAGAACTTAGGCTTATTAAGTGCAAGATAGAGTTTCGGATAGACTGATGTATTGAAGATCTGCAATCCAATGTACTTGATTTATCTAAAGAGTCTACAGAGATAGTTTGAGACTATCAGTGTTTGAGAGTACTTTGGGAGACACAAAAAGGTTGTTTGTTTGGTGGGTTTAAGTAGCAGTGGGGGGTTTTTAGGCAAAACAAGACAAATGATTTGGGCCACAGGTGAAAGCATATAGACAGGGATAGTGACATAAGCCACTATTGGGTTTTCTGGGACTGGTAGACAATGTTGGACATGGTGGAAAGATGAAATAGTGAAAAATTATCTTTAAGGATGATGAAGGTAGTGAGATTTCTAGAACTCACAATATTCAAGAACTTTGTTTCTAGAAATCTAGGGAAAAAATTTAGTCATCTATGCAGGAAAAAATTACTGATGACTAACATAGCAGATATTTACATTGAGGCTCATGCTGATCGACGATCTGTCTTAATGTCAGACTTGCAATGAGCCTCTTTTGGAAAGTTTTTTAAATAGAAGTGAAGCTTCCATGACTAGAAGCTTCGCGAGGTGGCGAGATGGATGTTTGTTTTGAGGCTATGGCCGAGGAGTTCCTCTTTGGGCTTCTTGTTCCCAAGAAATAGGAACTACTCCAAAGGATAAGCTCTTTTCCCATTATTTGAGGGCCCATAACCTTCTCCTCCATTGTTATATAAGGAGAACTACTTCAACTCTACAACCTTAGTGATGATAGAAAGGAGAAGCAATTATAGCTTTGGGATAATAGTGCCGAGTGTGGTTGTTTTTGTGTGTTGGGAATGTAGTGAGGTTTTGGACCTTTGTGTGAGAGTGTTACAAACATGCTTGGATATGGACCTGCCGAAGGAGAGCCTCAACATCAAGGCTTGCTTGTAAACTCCCCTTGTCTTTATCATAATAAAATGCATCTGTTGTTTATCTTCCACTCTTGTTTACATCTATAATGAAATTTCTAGAATTCCTTGATTAGTTAGATATATTGTAATTGTTTTATGTTTGTCGTGATTTTACGCTTGTCGTGGTGTCTTAACTGTCTATACAGGTAATCAAACGTTGGCAGCAATGTGCACCGAGCTTGAGGAGAACAACAAATCAAGATGCTTCGACAGAAGACGCAAACACAACCTTAGAACAAGGTAGGCCATCTCCCTTGCTATGAATTTCATTTACAATCTAGGAAGGTAGATGTTAGTATGTTCCCGTAGTTGCTAGACCCATGTTAGGGCTAGAAGGATTACCTCTGTCTACAGAGGGGATTTACATGTACAACAAATTGGCGACTCCGCTGGGGAGTTTCCTTTGAGTTTGTCACTCTTTGAGGTCTTCGTCATTTGATGAGTTTAGTTGAACAACCATTTCTTTGTTTGTTCCTATGTTTTTCATCAATTACAATCTTTTAGTTTTTGCTTCAAGTGGTGAGGCTAGTGTTGGTTAGGAGAAGTTATTTGTTTTTTCTTTTTCAGACATTGGTGCTTTTATTTGTCTGACAGTTGTGCCGATTGGTGCTAGTTGTCAGTTAGAAAGTCGCACCAATGGGCCATTGGTGCTAGTTGTCAGTTAGCAAGTCGCGCCAATTGGCACTAGTTTCAGCCACAAAAGTCGTGCCAATTTTAGGGTGCGTGAAAAATTAAGATTTTTCCCTAATTCCTTCACTAGTGTGTCTTTCCCTTCTGGTCCTTTTCTCTGTACGTTTTACATGTTCTCCCCTTCACTCGAGTGGGTTTGATTGGCTTGTTGATTTTGTTTTTTGGTTTTTTTTCCTGTTTGGATGCGCATCCTTACATCCTAGTTTTTTCTAGGATTGTGCATCAATTGCCTGGTTGCATGTTTTGCGGGACATCACCCTGCTGATTGAGTCATTCTTCTTCACTTGGTGAGCTATCTCTAGTTGATTTCATTTTTCTTTTTGGTTGATTGAGTGATCAAGTCTCAAGTGTCTATCTGAGTCCATTAGGGGTTCACTTGTGAGCATAGATTACATTGCTCATTGTTTAGCTGAAAATTCTTCTTTCTATGATTGCTTGATGTAAAACGGAATGAATGCCTTGTTTTTAGTCCACGCTTTGGAATTCCTCTTTGTGTTTGAACTCATATTTCTTGTATCCTTTTGAGGAATTTTGTTACAAAGTGTTTAAAACAATGATTGCATTCTTAGTGTTTATTTGCATCCCTTTTGAATTCATCCTTCCATTAAGGAAATTTGCGTTCATTTAGTTTTCGTCTCAGAGTTTGATTTTCGTTAAAATGCATTAGATCACATTGCATTGAAAAGTCTTTTTTGAGAACCATCATTGAACTTAGATTACATTGTTTAATGATTGAAAGCTAAAAATCGCATTGAGTGCATTCTCTTTCATTACAAGCATGTATTAAGTAGATTCTCACGTCATCGAAAAATGCATCGAGTGCATTCTTATTCTTTCAAAAGAAAAAGGAAATTGTGCATAAATTACAATTGCATAGCTTTAAAAAAGAATAGAATTTTGCATAGATTACATTGCATAATTCGCATTGTTGAATGTTTTAGATTACTTTTGAATAGTGAAAGTCATATAGTTTGGAAAAGTTTTGTTTACAGTATTACTGTTTGTTGCATCATTATTTGAGACTCTTCCCTTAACTAGATAGCATTCATCGAATTGAAATATTTCTTTTCTCATATAGCTCCATATAGGATATTGTTAGATGACATTCGATAGGGCCTTGAAACCAAGAAATAATTCAAGATCAACTTTAAAATTTATTCAATCAATATAAGGAAGCATTGGAACCTAACACAAACATTATTAGAGGTCTAGGCTAGTAACGTGTTCTAGCGTTGTTAAACCTAGTAGCTGTCTTTTGCCACCTGTCTTTAGATAGCACTAGTACGGAATTATGCTCCCCGTACCGTTGTGATTATAAGGGGGAGACTCTCATAGGTTCAAATCCTTTATCCATAGGAAACCAAGTTTGTCGCCCTATAACCGTGATACACCGAACATAGCATTCGGGGAGACTACCTCCATGTACGTTAAGCCGTTGGTCATTTCTCTTTCATTTGATCACCAAGGTGTATATCGCAGTTCACAGAAACTTGGTACACCCTCTTGCTTAGATTACCTGAGTAGTCATTTCGATCTTTTCGTGACTCCTTAAACAGAGAAAAGATCATCGAGCGCTTGACCTTTCCTGCTCGTTTCAACCTGAAAGTGATAGAGTCACCTTTTGAATGTTTCTTGACTCTTAAAATATGAAACGATAGAGTTTTGTTTCAGTGCCTTAAAAAATTAACTGCCCACGAAATATTCCTAGTTAAAGTTATCTTCCTTAGTATTTTGCTTTAAGGTTGTTTCTGATGGCAACATTTCCGGAGTTTACCAACCAAGGAATCCGCTCCGAAGGAAATCCTGGTCCTTTTCCTGCTTTTGGGAATGTTGGTGCTCCTTATATGGCAACATTGTCCCTACCTGGGTTAAATGTTGGGTTTCATGATTAGTTATTCTCAACCTCTATGGTCTCAAGTGTTATGCCCACTATACAACCATCTCCTCCACCTAAAAAACATCATGTTGATTCTAAGGTGGACCTCACCCCTTCTTCGCCTGTTTCCTCGTCCTCCTCTTCTACTTCGCCTGGTGAAAGTTTAGATTTTAGTAACCAGGTGGCTAAGAAGAAGAAGAAGAAGACGAAGAAGAAGAAGTCATATAAGAGAGAGGCCAACTCTACAGTTATCGCGCCTCAGACACTTTCGCTTGATAAACCATCCAACCTTCCACGGAAATTCAAATTCCCTTTCATGATGTGAAAAGGTGACAATCTTCTTTGAGACTGCCCTGGCATTCCCAAGGTACTTGAAGCATGGTCCGGCGACCGCCCATTGTTGCCTTTAGCTTCTGGAAGTCATATTGGTGGCACATCTTCGACTAGAAATGATAAGACTCATAAAAAACAATGTAAGATTATGAATCCCTGTAAGTTGTGTGAAGGGCATCATCCCATTCACCTTTGTTCGCACATGGATGAAGCCACGAGGGTGTTGGAAAACACTAATCTTTCTGCACTCTGCCTTCCAGTTGGTTATAAGAAGCTTTCTTCGAGTCCTCCACTAGTTGATTCAATCATTGGTCAAGAGTCATCCTTAGTTGATCCCACTCCCTCAGAAATTCAAATTCACAAATCCGCTCCCAACCAACCATTGGTCGTGGAATTGGTCGATTTGATCCCACCCATGGTTCATCAGGTATTTTTTGTCGAGAGTGGATCTCATCCCCCTCACATTATTCTTTTTTATTCAGATTCCTTGGACTTGGAGAAAGATTCTCCCATCCCTGTAGTTCAAGGAGCTGCTCCTCCCACTCCCATGATGGAGGTCCAGGAGGATGCTCCTCCTTCTCTAGTAACACCAGGGGATGACCATATTAGTTCAATGGTACCCCCTCCAAGTAGTTTGGTCGCTTCCTTCGATTGGAGTCGATTTTCAAGATACCGCATTCCTTCTTATGTGCCTTTTGATATTACGGTACAGGCCTATGATGTGGCCATACCTAGAACGATTATAGATGAAGGTGTGCCTTTTAGTATTTTGTCTTCAACTCCTTGGCAAGCTTTTGGCTTTCCACTGCTTGTGCTTGTTACGCAAAATTTGTTGGCTTTTAACAGAGGAACCAGTCAACTGTTAGGGATCCTTCCAAAGTTTCCTATTACTTTGGGAGGGAAAACCGTCTATATAGACGTGATGGTGGTCCAAGGTCCCTTGGATTTTAATTTACTCTTGGGACACGACTATGCTTATTCCATGGGTGCGCTTGTCTCCTCCCTCTTTCGTGTGATTTTATTTCCACACAAAAATCAGATCGTAACCATTGATCAAATTTCATTCTTTGGTCCTGATATGGTAGCTGGCCCACCATCGTCTCTTCCGAATCTTTATCCGCTGGTTTTATCTTCCCCGTCACAGGTTAATTATGTGGCTACTTGTTCCTTACCCTCATCTAGTGATAGTGCCATTGTGCATCGCATGCTGGGGGCATTGAGTCCTGATTTTTGAGATGTTGTTCTCCCATTAGATGAGAACTTCTTGGAAGCCATGATTTCTTATTCGACATGATGAGGTTGTTGGATCATAGTTTTTTTTCTTGTGTCAATCTCCTTAAAAAATGAAACAAGATGGTCGGAGCATAGTTCGTTTTCTTGTGTCAAGCTCCTTAAAAAATGAAACAAGGTCATTGGAGCATAGTTCGTTTTCTTATGTCAAGTTCCTTAAAAAATTAAACAAGCTCGTTGGAGCAGAGTTCGTTTTCTTGTGTCAAGCTCCTTAAAAAATGAAACAAGCTCATTTGAGGATAGTTTGTCTTCTATGTCAACCTCGTTAAAAAATGAATTAGGTCCCGAGGATAGTTCATATTCTATGTAAACCTCGTTAAAAATGAATTAGATCTTACGAGGATAGTTCTTTTAATGTGTCAACCTCATTAAAACAATGAAACACGTTCCCATTCAATTCGAGTCTTTGATACGATCTCGTAAAATCCCAGTCGATTCTTTCTCTTGATCTTGTAATTGAACCTTCATTCCATCCACCTATCAATAACTAGCAGTCTACTCTGGTGAATGCACTGAAGCTTGGGAGGCGTGTAATTCGAATTGAGTCACCATGCTGGGGGAATGCAAACATTTCAAGCATAGTTTGTTTCCTTTTCAAGCTTGTGTAAAAATGAAACTGGTTTCGAGCATAGTTTGCTAAAGTTTCAATCTTGTGTAAAAATGAAACCAATTCCAAGCAAAGTTTCCCATGTTTTCAAGCTTGTTTAAAAATAAAATCATTCTCATTTTACCTCTCGTGATTGCCATTTTATCAGCCTATTTTTCCAGATGAGCCTTGGTGTTGTCATTCCATCGTCACTATTTTCTTGGCCGATAATATGCCCTCACTTGGTTTTTTTACACATTCCTGAGGAACCGTTGCAATGAGTGGTCTTGTTAGCCAACCTCTTGAACTTTACTTGTTCTGAGTAGTTCCACCATCACCGGAACCAGTTTCTACTCTTAATACCACTCGTTCCTTCAAGAGGAGTCATCTTTCAGCTCTTTTCTGACTCTCTAAAACTAAAAATATTGCCAAGACTCTTGTCGTTTTGAACTCGTTAAATCGCTGCGAAACAATATCTACCTAGTATATGTTTACCCCTTTTTCAGGCTGGGATGGATTATTTATTAAAAAGGAATACCTTACACTATCGCGACTAAGAGGTTCTCTCATACATAGTTTTCTACCTTTTCGGATCTGTGACACTACCTATGAAAAGTGACCTATTGGAGTTTTCTGTTCCTCTTCTTTTCAAACTCTTTAAACATGAAAATATGTCGAGTTCTTCCTTTTTTAGACTCGTTAAAACTTGATGACATCGGAAATTTTCACCATGATGTTAACTGAGTTTCTCCTTCCTAGGGCTCGTAAAATGTACTAGGATGGATTTTTCCGAAGGAAAAACTTATATGACAAGCATATGCTATCCTCTGAAAGCTTGTGTAAAAATAAAGAGGTACTCGCCAGAAATGGTGGGGGAAAATGGAAGTTTTTCATTAGTTGTGTCGGCAGTATGTCACTCTTGAACATGACACTTATTTGTAGTTCGTGTCGGGTTGGGATATCTTCACTCTGTCACTTTGCCTCCATGGGATTGTTGGGAAAAGTACTGAGAGGGGGGGGTGAATCAGTATCTAGAGCTGACTGAAATTTTTTCACTTTTTGTTACTCTTAAACCCATACGTTACTTTACTGAACCCAACTCGCATATAAATGTGGATATCCTTAAGAAAACTTGCATATGTCCAGAGATCTTATTATACGTTTAATTCTTTACTTAGATCATTGCATAATTCATTCATCAGATGTTTAGTAAGCAGTAAGCATGTGCAGTAATAACAGAATAAACCATCACACATAAGAAACACACATGAACACAAGCATTTAAGGTGGAAACCCAATTCGGGAGAAAACCACTGCTGCTGTCGTCTCTGTCTTCAATATTTATTATAAAGAAAACTTCTTACAATTTTGTACTGGCGCATACTCATACCAGCACGCAGGCACCCACCTGCAGAAAGGCTACAACCTTCTCTCGTTCTCCAGCCACTACTGGAAGGGAGCTCCAACCCCCTGATTTTAACACTGGCTTCTACTGGCAGGATACTTCCACTTTCATACAGAAGGCTTCAACCCTCAGATCCACCAGATCTCTTCAATTTCTTCATCAGATTTCCATCATATTTTCATCATTTCTTTTGCCGATCATCGTAGAGATTCATCATTTCTAGATCATATCCATAGGTGCATCATCTATGCAGATATATATTAAAGAGATTTATTTATTAAAAACCCTTCCACATGCAGGCCTTGTACTATAATACTCCTCTCCTTATATAGTTTTTTCCTTTATTAAAACCATGAGTCAAAACCACCAAACCGCTGATGGTATTCCTGGACGGGATCAATTAGATAATCCAGCAGGGTCTACCCAAACCCCAAACAACTTCTCATAGTCAACTTCCTTTAGTAATGACCTTCATATGTCGACCCCCAGGTTTATTCGTTCCACCAACTTTGGAATAACATACAAAATGATGGCCTAATCGCTTTTC
The DNA here is from genome assembly GCA_034641835.2 of Pinus albicaulis. NCBI lineage: Eukaryota > Viridiplantae > Streptophyta > Pinopsida > Pinales > Pinaceae > Pinus > Pinus albicaulis. The sequence goes on along the minus strand of CM076574.1, from coordinate 1,146,083,675 downwards.
ATCATAATTTATATTTAATTTAAACAACCTTGGTTAAACCCGCAAACCTCAATACATGCGTATGGGCCCCAATCGGTTGTCTCCATTCGACGTGGAAGACAGCTGTGACCAACTCAGCGTCTTGCGTCACTGCAGGGGCTCTTAAGGTACTGGTGAAAATTTTTGGCTGGTGCCCCCACACTTGTTGTCCCCGCAGTCAACTCGGTCAACTGTGGAGGCACTTGTCTCGATATCTGGTGCGCTAGTTGTGCCCCCGCACTCAATCTATGTCATTCATCTCGATATCCGGTGCGATATTTGTGTCTGTGGGTATAGGCCCCGACGTTAACGGTCGTCTCCAATCGACGGTTGTTATCGCGTCGTGCCGCCTCATTTGATCGGACGGATATCTCTCGACGAAGATGTGCAAACAATAATGTGCGATGGCCGCCGTACTTTGGTTAACCTTCGCGCATCTTCCTCATATGACCATCATCCGATGGCTTCCCTCCAGATCGATGGTGCTCAACAATATCGCTTGGCATCCTAGGTCGAACAATAACGTGCGATGGCGCGCAGTGACAAGCAGTTTTGTGGAGTCGTACAGGGACGTGTGTCGCCCATTCTATGGAATCGCTCCCCAACTCGAAGAAACCACTTATCTCTGAAAGGCAGTGCGATATTGGCAATCTGGCTTCGTAAACCTGCTCGTGGTTTTGGAACAGTGACCAACCCATGGTTAAGTCGGGTTACGCTATTCCTTTTTGTCCCTTAACTCAGGTTCACAACTCAGGTTTATTTCAATAGAGTTCAGTCCAATAATGCGGTAGGGAGTTTCATAGTAATACTCCTCTGCATACTATAACACACTGCTTCATCAGGTTATACATTCCCATTGCTCACTGTATCATGACCTTATCAATCAAATGTTCGACAATGCATTACTCGGAGAGAGATACTAGTATTAATGAACAATAATTCGTGTAATCGATAACGATTTTTCCAATCAATACTCCTCAAAATTACCTTATACAGGTTCATGAATCTACTCCTTCCACAGAGCTTATGATGTTTACAGACCATGCTTTCACAATGATTCATAATTGTCCACAGGGAATCAACTATCCTTCCTACTGAATTCTATCAAGAGTATACATATAATTCACAGAGAATTTAGACCCTTATTTACATCGAATTTCCCATTAAATACATAGCTTCATTCAATTCACATTCAGTCGTATATTCTGCTTGTATAGAACTACTGATGGTTTTCTAAGTTCTTTATACAGTCTGCATCCTTTGTCAGAGATTTTCCATCAAGGACAATCAATTAAATATACTAGGATACCAGAAATGCCAACAATCTCCCCCTTTGGACTTGATGGCAACCATGACCAGAAATACATTCAGTAATATTCTCCCCCTTTGACATCAAGGGAAAAGGATAGATCAAGATCCTTTGTACCGACAATACCATGCTCCCCCTGAGACCATGTTGCATCTTCAAACATAATTAGAATGCCAACAATGCATCCTTTCCACTAGACCAATACTCCCCCTTAACCTGTGCATCCAGAGATACCCAAAAGCACCACAGCTGTGTTGAATAATGCTGACCCAAAAAAAAAAAAAAATTGTCAGCAACTACCCATACGCAGTTTTCTGTCCTTCAGGAAATCTGCGTATCTAATTTAATCTTCTATATTTAAGTAGATCTGATCTTCTGCATGGCAGAGACTACTCCCAGCTTCTGTCTGAGATATTCGAATGCTTCCCTGGGTAAAGGTTTGGTAAATATATCAGCCACTTGTTCTTTGGAGGGCACATATTCCAACTTCACCTTTTGTTCAAGCACTTGTTCACGTAATAAGTGATACTCGATGGGAATGTGCTTGGTCTTGGAATGCATAACATGATTCTTTGAGATACTGATGGCACTTGTGTTATCACACATAATGGATATAGGAGGTGAACATTTGATTTGAAAGTCTTGTAATATTTGTATCATCCAGAGAAGTTGAGTGCAACATGATGCGGCAGCCACATATTCTGCTTCTGCTGTAGATAAGGTAATAGAGCTTTGCTTCTTGCTAAACCAAGATACTAACCGAGGCCCCATGTAGAATGCACCACCACTAGTGCTCTTCCGATCATCAACATTTCCAACCCAATCTACATCAGTGTAAGCATGAAGAGTGAGATCAGCATTCTTTGGATACCATAGTCCAAATTCTTGAGTTCCTTGTAGATATTTGAATATTCTTTTGACAGCCTGAAGGTGAGACTCTTTTGGATTAGCTTGGAATCGTCCAACAATTCCAACTGCATGCATAATGTCTAGTCTAGTCCCAGTGAGATAAAGTAGACTTCCTATCATAAATCTGTATTCTGGTTGATTCACTGTGGGAGAATCATCATGAGAACCGAGATTACATCTGGTTACCATTGGTGTACTTATAGGTTTTCACTCTTCCATACCATACTTCTTCAGAATTTGCTTAAGATATTTTGTTTGTGATAAGAATATGCCATCTGTTGCTTGTTGCACTTGAAAGCCAAGAAAGAATGTTAGTTCCCCAAGTAAAGACATTTCAAATTCTTGCTGCATATCAGAAGAAAATTTCTGACTCATAGACTCTTCATTACTTCCAAAAATGATATCATCAACATATACAACCACAATCAATAGCTTATCATTTTCATTTTTTGTGTATAAGTTTCTATCAGCAGACCCTTTTGAAAATCCTTGTTGATGAAGATATTTGTCAAGACGATAGTACCATGCCCTTGGAGCTTTTTTGAGACCATATAGAGCCTTTTTAAGTCTACAAACAAGATTCTCATCATTTCCCAAAATGAATCCTTCTGGTTGTTCTATATAAACTTCTTCTTCTAGATCACCATTGAGAAACGAAGATTTAACATCCATTTGATAAACTTTGATTTGTTGGAAGCTTGAAAAAGCAAGAAACATTCTTATGGCTTCAAGTCTAGCCACAGGAGCAAAAGTTTCTTCAAAGTCTATACCTTCTTGTTGAGCATACCCCTTGCAAACAAGTCTAGCTTTATTTCTTATAACCTCCCCATTCTCATTTAACTTGTTTTTGAATATCCATTTAGTTCCAATGACATTTTGTCATGAGTTATTGGTACTAATTCCCAAGTGTGATTCTTTTCAATTTGATCAAGATCTTCATTCATGGCTTGAATCCAACATTCATATTTGCTAGCTTGATTGACATTGTGTGGTTCAATAGTGGATAGAAATGCCAGATAGCTAGAAGATCCCACAAGAGTCCTTCTTGTTTGTACACCTTATACCTTTTCTCCCAAGATTTGAGATTCTGGATGATTCTTTTGAATATATCTGGATGGAGATTTTTTAGATAAATCATCTTCAGGTTCTTCATTGGGTCTTACACTGCCTTACATCATTCCCATTTGATGTAGAAGGACACATGTCATCATCATCTTCTCGTTGTTTGCTTTTTCTTTCTTTTGAGCTCGTAGGAGACTCCAATAATAACAACATCAATACATTCAACAATCTTCCTAAATATTTTATCGTAATATTTAGGCGTTTCATTTTTATTGGAGTAAATTCAAGAAGTATTCCTTCATCTGCTCTGGGTTCAAACTTGCCAAGTTTTTCGTCATTATTTTTGATAGATCATTTGCTTCCAAAAAATTTAAAATTCTTCACAGTGGGAGGATTACCATACCATAGTTCACATGGAGTTTTATCACTATTTACATGAACATGTGCCTTGTTAAGAATATTTACCATTGTATGTGCTGCTTCTCCCCAAAATGTGTCAAGTGTTCCGGAATCATCAAGCATAGCTCTAGCCATTTGTTGAACTGTTCTATTGATTCTTTCTGCTACTCCATTTTGTTGTAGAGTACCTGCTACCAAAAGCTGTCTTTTTATACCATGTTGTTCACAAAATTAAAGGAATTCATTTGATGTATATTCTCCTCCTCGATCAGATCTAAGACACTTGATTTTTAGATCTAACTCATTTTCAACTATTGCTTTGAAGATTTGAAATTTCTCAAATTATTCATCTTTGTGTTTAAGCAACCCAATCCAACACATTCTAGAGAAATCATCAATAAATAAGATATAGTATTGTTCACCACGCAACTTTTTCTTTTTATCTGCTGGTAGTCTGGTTATATGTCGCAAAGATGAATGAGTTCAAGAGGCTTACTTGATGATCCTTCCTTGGCATTAAATTTCACTCTGGTTTGCTTACCGAATTGGCAAGATTTGCATATGATACTTTCAGGTAGAGTAATATTGGGAAGATCACGAACATCTTTAAGTCTGCTTGATTTGTTGATTTGAGAGAAGCTCAGATGCCCCAACCTTCTATGCCATAACCAGTTTTCTGAATATTTACTCAAGTAACATTGTTCTTTGCAGTTCTTCAATACATACAGATTTCTTGGAGTTCTATTTCCTTTTATAATTGTTTTACCTATATCAAGATCATGTACCACACATTCTTTTGAACTAAAGACAACTTCAGTTCCTTGATCACACATTTGACTTACACTTAACAGGTTATGCTTTAATCCATCTACATACATGACATTATTAGCTTTCACTTTTTCTTTTATAAAAACACACCCTTTTCCCTTAATAACAGCAGGAGTATCATTTCCAAATGTAACATTCTTCTCTTTTTCTAGAGCACTATATGCAAGAAGTTTGTTTTTGTCACCTGTCATGTGTTTGGAGCATCCACTGTCAATGTACCATTGATTTTCTTCACCTTCTGCAAATAAAGCTATGCCACAATTTTCAACCTGTAATTCCTTCTTTTTCCACACTTTGGAGCTTGAAGGAAATTGCTCTTTTGGCTGAACTTTGCTCCTACATTCAGATTCTTCATGACCAAAGTTATTGCAATAAGCACATTCAACTTCATTTTGAAGAGGAGAAAAGTTGTTGTATGTATTCCTCTTTGTTCTAATATCAATCCTTTTCTTTCTTGCTTCTCTTGTCATGATGGTTTTATATGTAACACATTGAACAACTTTATGACCAAAATTGTGACATGAGAAACATTGTCCATTGAAGAAGAAATTTCTGCGATCATAAAATCTTTTACTTAAATTTACCTGTTGGTTGGTGTTTCTTGGAAGGGTATTCTTGTTAGTGTACTTTGAATTGAGATGGTCATGCTTTACCTGCAAAGATTAATTATTCCCTTGTTGAGTGGCATAATGTTGTATATTGGTTGTAGCTGCTTTTAGATAGTTTGGTGCTGAAGCCTGAGAAGATTCTCCGATATATCCAAGACCTGTCTTTATAAGAGGAGAACGTTGTACCTTGATAATCTCATCTAAGGTTTCAGATCCTTTAGAAAATCTAAGATTCAAAGTCTTTACTTTCTCAATTTCTTTTCTTAGACTTACTATTTCACATTCTAATTTGTCATTGTGTTTCTCCTTTTCTTCAAGCTGATTTTTTAGAGTTTCTATGGATATTTTACTTTCTTCTAAGCATCTTTTACTTTCTTCTAAGCATATTTTGAGTTGATTGAATTCATCAAGAAAATCATTATCCTCTAAAGCATCCATAAAGGTATCTTTTTCTTCTCTAGATTCCTTTTCAAATGCCATGAGAAGTCTAAGATCTTGTTCACATTCTTCCTCACTGTCAAAGAACCCATCACTGTCTTCATGAGTATAGTAACTTTTTCTAGTGCTAAACCGGTTTTTATTCCTTCTTGCTACTTCCTTTCTTTTTTCATGTGTCTCTTTGTGAGGAAACTTAGCAGCATAATGACCAACTCTTCCACAAGAAAAACATTTGAAAGGAAGCTTACCTCTAAACTGTCCTGTACCAAGTTGGATTTTCTTTACAAAATTTACCTCATCTTCTTCTGAGATATACCCTGATCCTTCTGTCTCTTGAAATTCTTTCCCTTTTGTAGAAGCTCTAAAGACAACTTCTTTGACTTCAGATGGTCCTCCTCTTATCATTTCATAAGAAGTTAGTATGCCATGAATTTGCACCATAGTAAGATTTTGAAGATCCTGCTTTTCTTCAAGAGCAGAAACTTTTGACTCAAATTTTTTCGTTAGTGATATTAAAACTTTCTCAACCAAAGTAGATTCGGTTATTGTTTCTCCCAGATTTCTCATACGATTTACAATATCATCAAGTTGTAAAAATAAATTAGCAATGCTCTCCTCATTATGCATTTTTAGGTTCTCATATTGAATTCTGAGAGTTTGGAGTTTAGCACTTTTTACCTTTGCATCACCTTCATAGCTTAGAATGATTTTGTCCCATATTGCCTTTGTTGTATTCAACTGCATGACTTTGACAAATTCTGATTTAGTTAGAATTCCCAATAGAGCATTGGCCGCTTTTTCATTTGTTTTGTAATTCTTTCTTTCCGTTGGATCTGTTGGTACTGCGACTGGATATTGATATCCTCCTTCAACAATAGCCAATACATCTGCTCCTAGAGACTAAATATAGGATCTCATCCTTGTTTTCCAGAAGATTAAATTGTTTCCGTTGAAGAGAGGAGGCCTAATAGATGTTGTTCCATCTTGATTGCTCATCTTGATTGATCTTCCTTCTAGCGGCTAAGCTTTTTTAGAAGGACCTGCTCTGATTCCAATTGTTGGGAAAAATACTGAGAGGGGGGGGGTGAATCAGTGTTTAGAGCTGACTGAAAAATTTTCACTTTTTGTTTCTCTTAAACCCATACGTTACTTTAATAAACCCAACTTGCATATAAATGTGGATATCCTTAAGAAAACTTGCATATGTCCAGAGATCTTATTATACGTTTAATTCTTTACTTAGATCATTGCATCATTCATTCATTAGATGTTTAGTAAGCAGTAAGCATGTGAAATAATAACACAATAAACCATCACACATAAGCAACACAGATGAACACAATTATTTAAGGTGGAAACACAATTCGAGAGAAAACCACCGCTGCTGTTGTCTCTGTCTTCAATATTTATTATAAAGAAAACTTCTTACAATTTTGTGCCGGCGCAGACTCATACCAGCACACAGGCACCCACTTGCAGAAAGGCTACAACCTTCTCTCGTTCTCCAGCCACTACTGGAAGGGAGCTCCAACCCCCTGATTTTAACACCAGCTTCTACTGGCAGGATACTTCCACTTTCATACAGAAGGCTTCAACCCTCAGATCCATCAGATCTCTTCAATTTCTTCATCAGACTTCCGTCATATTTTCATCATTTCTTTTTCTGATCATCGTAGAGATTCATCATTTCTAGATCATATCCATAGGTGCATCATCTATGCATATATCTCTTAAAGAGATTTATTTATTAACAACCCTTCCACATGCACGCCTTGTACTATAATCCTCCTCTCCTTATATAGTTTTTGCCTTTATTAAAACCATGAGTCAAAACCACCAAACCGCTGATGGTATTCCTGGACGGGATCAATTAGATAATCCAGCGGGGTCTAACGGTCGTCTCCAATCAACGGTTGTTATCACGTCACGCCGCCTCATTTGATCGGACGAATATCGCTCGGTGAAGACGCGCGAACAATAACGCGCTATGGCTACCGTACTTTGGCTAACCTTCGCGCATCTTCCTCATACAACCACTATCTGATGGCTTCCCTCCAGATTGACGGTGCTCAACAATAACGCGCGATGGCACGCAGTGACAAGCGATTTTGTGGAGTCGTACAGGGACGCGTGTCGCCTGTTCTATGGAATCGCTCCCCAACTCGAAGAAACCACTTATCTCCGAAAGGTGGTGCGATATGGGCAATCCGGCTTCATAAACTCGCTCGTGGTTTTGGAACAGTGACCAACCCATGGTTAAGTCAGGTTACGCTATTTCCTTTGGTCCCTTAACTCAGGTTCACAACTCGGGTTTATTTTAATAGAGTTCGGTCCAATCATGCGGTAGGGAGTTTCATAGTAATACTCCTCCGCATACTATAACGCGCTGCTTCATCAGGTTATACATTCCCATTGCTCACTGTATCATGGCCTTAGCAATAAAATGTTCGACAATGCATTACTCGGAGAGAGATACTAGTATCAATGAACAATAATTCATGTAATCGATAACGATTTGTCCAATCAATACTCCTCAAAATTACCTTATACAGGTTCACGAATCTACTCCTTCCATAGAGCTTATGATGTTTACAGACCATGATTTCACAATGATTCATAATTTTCCACAGGGACTCAACTATCCTTCCTACTGAATTCTATCAAGAGTATACATATAATTCATAGAGAATTTAGACCCTTATTTACATTGAATTTCCCATTAAATACAGAGCTTCATTCAATTCACATTCAGTCGTATATTCTGCTTGTATAGAATTGCTGATGGTTTTCTGAGTTCTTTATACAGTCTGCATCATTTGTCAGAGAGTTTCCATCAAGGACAATCAATTCAATATACTAGGATACCAGAAATGCCAACAGTTTGGAAAATTTGTTTGCCTCTCATTCGATTACCAATCTTGTCAACATGAGCTCTGATCCTATTTGAGTCAAATGATGCCAAATTCAAAAGTCGTGTCTCCGATATGTCCAAGAGAAAATCCTTCTGCGGTTTGTACATTCCCTGATCCTCTATTTTAGTATTGATTCACACTCATGCTACCTTCTTTGTTTCGTGTCAATGATTTGGGATTCATTATGACCCTCCTTCGATGGATTGCTTCCTGTTGACTTCAGTTCATTATCCGAGAAGTTGATCTAGAGACTCCTTTCTGGTACCTTAGAGCTTGCATGCCCTAATGGTTGGTTCTTCACAGTCCACGATAGGTTCTGATCAATGGCCTTCGATTGGGTGATTTCATGGGTGTTCGACTTCAGCTCACTATTCAAATTCTGTGGATTTTACTAGTAGTACCTTGAGTTCCATTGACATTATGGGCGGTTTCTCTCGCACTTGTTAACAATTCACATCATTGCCCGGTAATCAAGTGATTTTCTAGCATGTTCGACTTCAACACATCTATTCACATGTTGGAATTTTTATTTTTATTGGGTGGTGTTGGAGTGCAAGACCTTGGGCTTTTATAAAAAAAGTCCAAGTTGCGAGGAGTGATGAATCATTCATGATTATCTACATGATTCTTTAGATGGATGGTTGTGACCATACCGTGGGTTATCTCATTTTGATCTATATAAACTATATACATTAAGCATGAATATGTCCTATATTCCCCCGATCTCACAATATTTAACTTCTTGCAAAATACAAAATCATTCCACTGTTAATATTTTGCGGAAAATTATTGCACACACATGTGAAGCATAAAAACAATCGCACATAACACAGTTGTTAAACGGGAAATAATGAAGCTAAAAAACCCAACTATCATATATTATGTATCATGGAGATCATGTAACAATCTCATACAAATCTTATTACATCAAGCTCTCAGTACAGTCAATCGTCACACACTAACATAGAAGAAATATGCAAATCCATGCACCAATCTCTGCCCTCCTGCTAGCCTGCCTCCACTGCGCAATCCAAGTTGATTACAAAGACCAATTCGATGAAATCCCACTCTCCTTGACTGCATGACTATCATTGGCAACTACAATGTATATGTAGATGCAATCCATGCATCACTATGGTCACAACAAATAGTCTATCTCACCCTTTCACCTATCTCTGCACTGGGTCTCCACTGAATCTAACATGCACTATAGTTAACTGTTGTATTATTCAGTTGATTAATGAGTTATTATTTGTGAATTAATTCACTCCACCCTCACTAGTGTATCATTCATTTAGATTAGATACAACTAGCTCAACTGAGTCTAATTGAGTTAAACTGAATACAAATCCATGAACTACTCTTCCAACTTTGTCATAACTTTTCCACTTCAGTTCTAACTGAGTCCTCCATGCATGAACTCTAGTAAACCCTTAGGAATTGTGTAATTTCTTCAACCCACTGATTTGACAAATCTGTATATTGAAATTAAGTGCTCCAAGAGAATAAGTTGTTGTTTAGAGTCTGATTATTATTAAGAGCTAATAATAATCGACATGCATCTATTTTTAGATCGATGATATATAAATAGACTTCGCCCAATGTTCTAAAAATAGAATTTCATCTATTTTTCCAACTTGACCAACCATCCACAAATAGAATCCTGCAACTTCTGAAATATCATCACCATGTCTAAAAATAGACATAGTCTCAAAATAGACTTGCGCCAAAAATAGCTTGTGGGCCCACTTAGTGAAGGCAACTCTTTTCACTAAGCTCATCATCTTGTTGAATCTCAACACTCCCTCTCAACAAGATAGGGATTTTCTTTCACCCTGATCCTGCCTCTATGGTATTCAAATTTTCTCCTGGTGAGCGCCTTCGTCAAAATATCTGCATCCTGATCCTCCATAGGAATGTACTGAAGCAACATGATCTTCCGCTGCACACAATCTTTGATATGATGATATCGTATATCAATATGTTTAGATAAATCATGAAACACAAGATTAAATGAGAGTTTAATGCAACTCTGATTATCACAATGTATCAATGTAGGATCTAAATGTGAATCGAACAAACCAACCAGGATCTTCCTCATCCATATAGCCTCACATGCAGCTTGACTTGCTGCCATGTATTCGTCTTCCACTAAACTAAGTGCCACAGATATTTGTTTCCTGTTGTACCAAGAAACTGTCGTAGATCCGATACTGAAAATCCCTCCTGATGTGCTCTTTCTGTCTGTTGGGATGCCTACCCAATCTGCATCTATGAAGCCATGCAGCTTCACCTCATCCGTTTGTCTGTACCATAAACCATACTCAGATGTGCCCCTGAGATACCTCAGGACATGCTTGCCTACCTTCCAAAAGAGCTTGGTAGGCTTAACCATCACTTGTGAAAGCTGGTTCACTCCATAGCATATGTCCGGTCTTGTATTAACTAAATACAAGAGTGAACCCACCAACTGTCAATAAACAGTGGCATCCACTACCTCTGTCGATCAAGCATCCTCTTTCCTCCAATTTCCTGGAAGAGGAGTGTCGATAGGCTTGCAGCCTTCCATGTGAAACTTCTCTAGTATCTCTCGGGCATACTTGCCTCGAGACACAAACAGTTCACCTTCCCGCTGCGATATTTTCGATCCAAGGAAATAATAAAGGAGGCCCAAATCCTTCATCTCAAACTCCTTTGCAAGATCTACCTTGCATGAGTGTATCAACTTGTCATCACCTGTTAATATTAAATCATCAACATAGAGAACAATGATTAAAAGCTTACCCTCCACCACAATTTGGTACAGGTTTGCATCCGCCTCACTCTTGGTGAAGCCAAGTCCAGTGAAATAGATGTTGATCCGAGTGTACCAAGCACGTGGTGCTTGTTTCAGCCCATACAACACTCTTTTGAGCCTGCACACATGTGACTCATTGCTGAAGATCTAAAATCCTTCAGGCTGCTCAATGTACACCTCTTCCTCAATTATCACATTAAGGAACACAGTCTTCACATCCATATGATGAATGTGCCAACCCATCTGCACTGAGAGAGCAAGGATAGTCTGTATGGAAGAATACCGTGCAACAGGTGCAAAGGTTTCTTCATAGTCAATCCCCTCAATCTGTGAGAAGCCCCAGGAAAAAAATCTTGCCTTATACTTCTCAACACTCCCATCAGCAGCTTGCTTTACCTTGTAGATCCATCTTGATCCTACAAATGATTTTCCCACCGGCCTTGGAACAATCTCCCAAGCATTGTTTCTGACAATTGAGTCATACTCCTCCACCATGGCATCTACCCATGTGGGCTCCTACACTGCTTCTTCGAAAGAAGATGGCTTTGTCACGATACACTTGCTCATAAGAGCCATGTTCCAGTATAATGGTTAGGTGACTGTCTCTGTCTGTGCTGTGATGTAGGGACTCCTACATTCTGTGCCGCATCGACCTTCAACCTCTCAGCTTCTGTGGTACGTTTTCTGCCTTGTCTGATGTTTGGTTCTGCATGAGTGGACTCCTCAACTCCATGAATCTTCTCCTGTGGTTGATCCACATCTACAGGCTCATCTTTGGGAATAATAAGTTCCTCCTCTGCATGCAAGTGTAGCTCCCTCTCAAGCGACAACTTCATGGATTTCACCTCATTGAATTTTATATCTCGTCGCACCACATTCATCCAAATGTCTAGAAAATACAGAAAAATAATTATGGGGTGTTTCTGTGTACCCCAGAAATATCCCAAATTATGCGGTCAGCTCCAGCTTCTTCCTGGCGTCCTTTGTCACATGAATGTAAACATATGAGCCTAAAATCTTCAAATGAGAAATATCAGGCTTCTTACCTGTAAAAGCTTCTTTAGGTGTACTCATGCCAAGTACTCTATGAGGACAACGGTTTTGCACATAAACTCCAGTGTTGCATGCTTCTGCCCACAAGTGCATCAGTAGGCCTTGATCATGCAGCATCGCTCGTGCAGCACCCACGATCGTTCTATTCTTTCTCTCCGCGACCCCATTCTGCTATGGGTTATGAGGCACTATGAGTTCTATTTGAATTCATTCTTTGCTACAGAAGTCTTTGTTATAGCATCATTTCTCACCTTGATATGATTCATGATTGCTACATGGCTTTTTGGGCACCCATTCCTACAGACTTGGACAAATTCACTCAAAAACAATGTAAAATCCTCCATACGCGACTATGCCCGTGTTTTTCCGCGTGTATACGTGAGTACAGCTAGACTTTTCCGCGTATGCCATTAAAATGATTAAAAAATATATAAAAAATATAATTGCTTGCTGATTTGATGGTTTATGGAAGATGGATAACCACAGGCAGAAAAGTAATGACTGACACTGCTTACTGGAAACTACTTGGAGGGAGTATAAAAATCCCTCATGTGTATGAACCTAAGGAGGAGAGGGTTGTTGATATTCTGTCTGTTGGTCTTCCCTATCCGTACGATTCACCGTGCCTCTGCCTTTCCCGGGTTCATTGTAAAACGCATGTTCCTTAGAATGCACATCCACTTATATGTCACTCTAAACATACTTGAGTTGGAGGAGTCTTAGCAGAAGCAGAGGGTGAATGACGGATCCAAGACGACGATGTAAGAAGCCTTGGAAGGATGGAGTGATCTCTGTGATTACTTTTGTACGTGCTATTTATAATACAGAAGTATCATGCTGTTCCCGAAATAAACGTGTTAGTGTATGCTTTTATGTATGAGAATATTTGTTATACAAGCATTCATTATGATTTATTCAATGTTTTATATGAATCTCACTAACATATAGAGTAGATATATGCTGTACAACTTGTCCTTTGTGCTGGTTTCTTCTTGTATTTCAGGTTAAGGAGGAAGGACGGTTGCAGGGAGTTTGGACTCCACGTGGATCTACTTCAAACATAGGACCAACGGGTAAACCTCTCATTCTGCTCTATTTAGTTTTTATGAATGTGCATGATTGTGTGAGTCTCTGTTAAGTAGTACGCCCCTGCTCTGTGGAGGTTGTATCCCAACCAACCTCTAGGGTGTTAATTCCCCGAAACAGAACTGGCGACTCCGCTGGGGATCACATTCTTGTGATTCTCCTGTTGGGTTGTTTCAGCTGTTTGGTAGGTTGCCAGCAGTTTTATCTTTCATTTGCAGTCCAGTTTGCTTTCTTGCAGTCAGTCTGAAGTCCTGGTGTCTTTCCCAGGCTTGTCCTTTTTGTTTTTTTTCATTATTTACCTTTATATACGCGTTTTTTCTTGCACAAAGTCGCGTATACACGCGAGTTTGTCTAAAGGGACCCGCGTATACGCGAGTTTCCCTTAGCACAGACGCGTATACACGCTGGTTGCATAACTGCTAGGTCGCGTATACCTAGGCTGATTTTGAATTTTTGGGATTCTTGACTTTTTGGTCCTTTCTGGCTGTGGAGGCCTGTGTCTGCAGAGTCTCTGTACTTACTGGAGTGTGAAGGAAGTGGTTTCATGTCTTTTCTCTCTTTCGTTTGAGTGGAAACTAGTCTTTTGGCAAAAAGTTTTGTTTTGATGCTGGCACTTCTGGATTGAGTTCCAAGATCGCTTTCTGAGCATTCTTGGCTGTTCTGCTTTATCAGAACAGAGAGCTTCTGCTCACTGACTCACTCCTATCTTTGTGTTGTGCTTTGCATTGCGATTTTTGCTTCATTTTCGATTGGTTTTCTTGAGTTCTATAGGCTAGGGTTTTGTTGCAATTTTCGAATAACTTTTCTTGCTTCTTTGGAGTCTTTTGTTGCAGCGAGTTTGCGCTATTTGTCTAGGCTGATTGGCTGAGTTTTTGGTCTTCCATTGCTCTTATTGATCTTGCTATCATTAGCTTTATAAGGTTTGGGAGCATTGTTGAAGTTTATGCTTGAAATTCGGTCTCGTTTTGGTTTGGATTTTGATAGTTGTACTTGGTCTTGTTGAGCTCTTGTTTTATAAAACTAAAAAGCCCAAAAAACATTTGTTTTGCTTTTTGTTTTTTGCATTTCAAAAACTCAAAAAACATTGTCGCTTGTTTTTGTTTTTGTTATCGCATTTTCATTTTCGTTTGTCCATATCTTTTGGAGCTTTTGTGAAGTTTCTTGCTTCTAGTTTTCGGCTTGATATTGAGGAGGAGTTGTCATTTGATTTCTTCTTCTTGTTGTTAAGTGTTTTTGGTGTCTTATATTAAGATTTCTTGTTTTCAAGAATTGACTTTCTGGACAACAAAAGATGAGTTAAAACTGAAGGAGCTTTTTGGGAAATTTCACCTTGTTTTAAGAGATTTTTTGCATCTTAGGATTTACATGCTTGTAGTGATTTGCATGAGGTGCATTGAATCATTTAGTTAGCTTCTTAGTTTTTGTGAGTGTGAGTTTGTAATTCGAAAAGAAAAATACAATTTTTAGTCTCGTAGAACCTGTATAGAGATTACTTTTCATCGAAAGACAAAGAACTGCATGTGCATGTAGTTAAGTTTTTATTAATTTCTTTTGCGTCAAAACACCATTGGTTTCATCTCCATATCCTTGTGACTTAATACAACAGCCCTTAAAATAAGAGATTTAATCTAAAATCAACTAGCAAGTTTTACTAAGTGTCAATCACCAATTAGCTAGGTTGTAGGGCCTTGGAATAGGTGAGTGGAGAGTTAACTCTCCAAGGCCGCTCAAAAAAACATAGAAGTTGATTAATTGAGAGAAATCCAACTCCGTGAGGTGGACTGGGAAAGCTCTAATCCGAGAGTCAAGCGCGAGGGGAAGTGAAGGTTGAGAAGAGGGATACCCCCCCTCCGATTAGCTGAATTTGACCTCAAGACCGTTCCGCCCAACTTCTGATACGGATTGGTGTCCATAGTTGCCACTCCTAGGTTCCACACAGGTGACTGTGGGGGGGAATACCCGTGGTACCTGAGGCAGACGTCGCATCACTTTCAGCAGTACTTCTGGGGGGTGCCCTTGCGAAGCTTGGGTGCTTAAGCCGGCAAAGGCTGTCGTTAGGAGGTCGGCGTAACTGTTTCTGATACCTTCGCTAGTTGTTCTGGGCCCTAATCATCCCAGACTGCTTTCGGAAGGCCCTATACTTCGCTTTTCTGTATTTTGGTGTCCGGTCCTCATCACCCGGAGCGGAAATACTTGAAGGCTGTTTGCTTGCTGTTTCTCAGGGATTTTTATTTTTAGTGAGTGCTCTTTGCTCCTAGCTTGCCTAGCTTTTCACTTTTTGAGTCTAATATAATAAATCTATAAAAGTGGCTGATCAAGCGCCTCGACGTTCGAGGAGAATCCGGGGGTTATCTCCCGAGAGTGCAGAGCCTTCTTCGAGAAGGCGTAGGAGCGACTTAGCAGGTGGTTACCACCCTGTTGAGTCTGACGCTGTGGAGAGAGATCCTCCACTAAGGTCTGAAGGTTTCGTTGTTGATTCCGGTGTCGGTTCCGAGAGGAGCGTTCCGCTCACCTCGCGAGTGTTGTTTCCTCAGGAAGAAGATTTTCAGATAGAAGATATACCTGAGCCTCCTGCTACAGGTCCATCTCCTCTTCCTCCTGATCATCCATTTGTTCTTCAGTACATCGGACCGGAGTCTGAGAGACCGCCGGATCTTCCTTATCATTCTTATCTTTCGATGGCCACGACTGGGAACGCGGCTTCTACCGTGAGTGCTGCAGGCATTCAGACCCCTACTTCTGTCGAGGCAGGGGGCACTATTGCTTCATCTTCGAATGCTTCTAGTGCTGCTATGTTTGGCTCTGGGTTCACCCAAGCATATGCTTCTCATTCTGGTCCCTTCAGTTCAGGGATGTCCATTAGTGGAAGTCCCTCGTTTTCCTTTTCCGCCGGTGCAGCTGGGTCTACACCCATGTCTAACATGGCTAGTGGATCAGCTTCGTTTCAGGGTTTCCCCTTTGGGACTGGGCATATTCCCAGTTCCAATCCTTCTTTAGGGTCATTTCCTTTTACGTCCCAGACCCAGAGTTTCAACCCTTGGTCTGGGGGGCAAAGTTCGACTACTTTTACGGGATGGAATCCTGTGTTTACAACGGCTGGGGCAGGGAATCAGTTCTTCGCGGGTCATCAAGGGAATGCTTCTTTCCCTTCATCGAGTGCATATCAGACCTTTTCTCCTCTATCTAATGCGTGGAACCCCTATCAGGGGCTTTCCTCTTCGGTCAATACTTCAGCGGGGAGAACTGGTCTGGGTTTTGGTAACTTGGCGTGGGGAGGAGGTTCTTCTCCGTTTTCTACGAGTCCTTTCTGGCAGCCTGGTGCCTCATCAAATCCAGGCTATTCTTTTCAGAATGTTGGAAATCCATCCCATCAAGGATGGAATTCTCAGGCTCCGCCTCGATTACCATTTCTAGCAACGTTAAACTTGCCAGACTTGTCGAAGTTAACTAATGACCCGATTCGGTATAGTCCGGGGTGGCCTCCGGTCCCAACCAAACTTCCTTCAGACATTCCAAAGTTTGAAGGTAAGAATGGAGAAGATCCGGCGGACCACATCACCACTTTCCACTTATGGTGCTCGTCGAACTCCTTGATCGATGACTCGATCAGGTTGAGATTATTTCAGCGCACCCTAACTGGGAATGCTGCCAAATGGTATATAGAGCTCACTGGGGGCAGTTTCGCCACATTTGGAGAACTGGCTGTCACATTTCTTAACCATTTTCAGTTGCCTGTCAGATATGAGGCTGGGACCGAACTCCTGGCTAATTTTAAGCAGGATGAGGCAACTCACATTTCTGATCACATTCAAGAATGGAGGAGAAGGAAGAGGCTTATCAAAGCCCATATTCCAGGTGAGTTCCTTCTCGAGTGGTTTTTGAAATCTCTGCAGTCAGATATTTCAAAAGATGTATCCCTATCTGGGGTATTTTCTGAGGAGCAGGCCATCTTTAGGGCCCAGCAGTTAGAATTTATCTATTCTCAGTCTGGGATGCTTTATAAGTATTTGCCCAATGCCCATCGCTCCAAATTGGATTTATCGAAACCCAAACCTGGTCCGCATGGTGACGGGCTTGTCGGATCGGTCAATAGTAGTGCAGCCAGCCTGCTTTCTCAATTGCAGCAGTTGTCTTTACAATATGCTCCTTCTGGTCAGGCTGTGCCTGCTGATTCATCACCTTCCCAGTCCTTGTCCATAAATGCTGTCCAAGCTTCTGATCCCAAAGGAAATCAACAATCCGATGGGAAGAAGAAAGGACGTAATAACAAGAAGAAGGGCAAGAACGGGAAGGGAAATGCAAATAAAACCAACGAGCGTGTTGGTGAGGGTCAAAAGGAGAAAAAGAAAGTGAAGTTTCCATGCAAGCTTTGTACTGGAGACCATCTCACGCACCTTTGCCCGAAAATTCAGGATGCTCAGCGCCTGTTATCTCAGCAGGGTTCTTCTAGTTCCCAGGCTATGCTAACAAACCCTTTTCCCCAAGGGCAGCAATTAATTGCTGGCGCGAATCAAAATCCTGGGGCTTCCTCTGGAGGTGCCCAGGAAGGGGAAATTCCATCGAATATCTTTATGATGAGTTCTCACGTGGATGTCGCTACGAGATCCCGTGATTATGGCGGAGAGGAATCTTCGAAAGCTAAGGAATTTCCTGATGCTACTGAGCCGCTTCATATCACGAAGCCAACTGTCGAGTCTATGCCTCAGATGCCGAAAGCATCTTCTAAGCGGTCAACGATTAATCCGAACGTGAGAGCTGCCCAGAACTACTCGATTGTAGAAGATCTGGTGCAGAGTCCTTGTGCTATGTCTACCTTAGAGGTACTCCAGTCTTGTCCGGCTCAGCGCAGTGCTTTGCTCGCTGCCATTGGGGCTATTGATCCGAAAAATTCTCTTCTGATTACTTTTGATATGAATAATTTTAAGAAGAGACTTCCTCATCACATGGCATTTCATATTAAATCATCGTATCGAAAGACCAATATCTTTCGAACGGTGGTCGATGAGGGTGCTTCTACTTGCGTAATGTCTCTCGCATGTTGGAAGACACTTGGATCTCCCAAAGCTGTTCCATCTAGCACTGTTCTTACTGCATTCGATGGTCATTCTCACAGACCCCATGGTATTGTCCCGGCTTTGCCCATCTGTGTTGGGGGCAAAACCGTTAACATAGAGGTTGAGGTAGTAGATGCAGCCTTGGACTACAACCTTCTGTTGGGGAGGAACTGGATTTATGAAATGGATGCTATCGCATCTTCATTATTTCGAATAGTATGTTTCCCCCACGAAGGGAGGATCGTTACAGTGGATCAACTGGACTGTCCTCCTGTAGACCTGGATGCGCCTTCTGACTCATCTGTTCCTAAGTTGGATAATACTAAGGCGCCTGTCGAGAATCTAGGAGTTGGAATGTATTCTTCCCTGATGGGTTCTTTCGATCTTCCTCCTCCTAAGGTGTCTATTAATGCTATTTCATCCTCCAGGGCTCCCCTTCGAAGAGAGTTCTTTCGAACTCATTATTTTTTGGACCCTTGGACCTTACCTTCCCTTACTGCCACATTGGAGGAAGTTCAAGTGGGTGGTATGGCATTTCCGATTTCTGCAGCTGAGATTGCATATCAGTCTATTGTTGACACTGCAGAATCTGATCCAGCTCCTCTTTCACCGGAAGAGTTGGATGGTGATGTGGCTCCGGCTTGGACGCTTACTTCTTCTTCTGCCCAGGATTGTCTAGATACCACTCTTCCATCTGAAGAGGCCATCCTGGAAGCGATGACGGGTATAGATAGACCGTGGGATGATTTGCATCATCGGTCTTACTTCCTACCTGACTTGAGCGAAGTCGAAACAAGTTTTCCAAGTTCTCAGTCTCCTGGACCTGTTCACCCAGTCTTGAGCCCTTTAGCACCAGCACAGGTTTATGCTGAAGGGAACATGGCTGTGATCTCTCCTACTATCCCGGTGAACATCTCCAGGAATCCCAACATTGTCGAGAATGTCTTCATTGGAGCTGAATGTTCCCATGAAGAGGTTCAAATCTATACAGAGCTCTTCAAAGAGTATAGGGATGTATTTGCTTGGTCTTATGAGGAAATGCCTGGCATAGACCCATCTATAGTCCAGTATGAGATCAAGACGTATGAAAACGCTAAGCCGGTCAGGAAAAAACTTCGTCCGGTTAATCCTAGGAAGGCAGCAGCTATCAAAGCTGAAGTTGAAAAGTTGCTTAAGGCGGGATTCATTTTCCCAGTTCCTCTGACTGAATGGGTTTCAAACCCCGTTCCGGTAGATAAAAAGCAAGGAACGATTCGAGTGTGCATCGATTTCAGAGACCTGAATAAGGCGTGTCCTAAAGACAATTACCCCACACCTTTCATTGATCAGATTATTGACGAGTGTGCGGGTAACGAGATTTTCTCCTTCATGGACGGTTTCTCTGGTTATAATCAAATTACTATCCGTCCAGAAGATCAACATAAGACCGCATTTATTTGTCCCTGGGGTACGTTTGCATATAAGAAAATGCCTTTTGGTCTTAAAAATGCTGGAGCTACCTTTCAGCGAGCCATGTCTTACGCCTTCCACGACATCAAGAAAATTATCGAGGCATACTTAGATGATCTAGCTGCTCATTCTCGAAAGAGGATGGATCATCCAGGTCACCTCCGGCAAATATTTGAAAGATGTCGTTTTTATAAAATTCGTTTGAATCCGAACAAGTGCGTTTTCGCAGTAACATCCGGTCGGCTGTTGGGATTTATCGTGTCTAGGGAAGGGATAAGGGTAGATCCCTTCAAGGTTGAGGCAATACTTCGGTTGCCTCCCCCGTCTTCAATCCGTCAGCTTCAAAGTCTCCAAGGAAAGTCTAACTTTCTTCGGAGGTTTATCGTTAACTATGCTAAGATTACAAAGGGTTATATGAGACTGTTGAAGAAAGGAGTTCCTTTTCTTTGGGACGACTACGCTCAACACTCATTCGATGCCTTGAAAAAGGCATTGACCTCTGCTCCTTTACTGAGTCCACCCGATTATAGCAGAGATTTTCTTTTGTATCTGGCTACAACAGAATCTACCATTGGTATGGTTCTGGTTCAGGAGGATGATGCTCTTGTTGAGCATGTTATTTACTACCTTAGTCGAGGACTGGTAGGACCTGAACTGCGATACACCCCGATAGAAAAGTTAGCCTTAGCAGCATTCCATGCTGTGCAGCGACTCCAGCATTACATTATTCTTCGCAAAACTTATGTCTTGGCAGCTGCCAATCCATTTCAGTTTGTCCTCAGCAGGCGAGTGATTGGGGGCAAATATAATAGGTGGATTGTGATTTTACAAGAATTTGATCTCGAGTTCATGTCTGCCAAATCCAAGAAGTCATTAGTCTTTGCGGAATTGATCTCCGAGTTGCCTTGTGGAGAGGAGATGATCTATGATGAGTCCTTTCCGGACGAACACTTGTTTCTGATCTCTCCACAAGATCCTTGGTATGGGGACATCATTGGGTATCTCCAGACTGCGAAGTTTCCCTCTTCTTTTTCGAAAGATGAACGCCGTAAGCTGCGTCACTTAGCTAAAAGTTATCTGATTATTGGTGATGCTTTGTACCGTCGAGGGGTTGATTCAATCCTAAGACGCTGCTTAACTTTCGAAGAAGCTGAGGCTGTGCTCAATGATTCTCACGGTGGAGCTTGTGGGGTCATTTATCAGGGCTTGCTACAGCCCAAAAGATTTTGCGTGCTGGCTACTTCTGGCCCTCGATTTTCAAAGACTGTATTGAATCGGTCAAGAAGTGTCATCCTTGTCAAGTGTATACTCGAAAAATGCGCACTCATCCAGCTCCGCTTTTTCCAGTCGTTACTGTCGGACCCTTTACAAAGTGGGGTATGGATTATACTACTTGTAACCCGCCTTCGGCAAAAGGTCACAAGTACATTATCGTAGCAGTAGACTACTTTACGAAGTGGGTCAAGGCTATGCCTACTTTTGGGAACGATGGTGAGACTGCAGCTCTTTTCTTCTTCAACCAAGTTATCGCTCGTTTCGGTATACCTAGAGAGATTGTCACTGACCATGGCAGTCACTTTCAGAATAGTATGTGGCTGAGTTGGCTCTTAAATTGGGTTTCCGGCAGGAGCATTCATCTCCATATTATCCTCAGGCCAATGGGCAAGTGGAAGCCGTGAATAAATCCTTGAAGACAATTCTTCAACGAACAATTGATAAACATAGGTCCAACTGGCACATTATGCTATATCCTGCACTCTGGGCATACAGGACGTCAGTTAAAACTGCAACTGGCTTTACTCCGTTTCAGTTAGTCCACGGGGTGGAATCCGTATTTCCCATTGAATGCGAGATTCCTTCCCTGAAATTAGTTGTTGAGCTTCTTCCTAACACTTCTAGTCTGGCAGAGCGGCTTCTTCATCTGGAACATCTTGATGAGCAGCGTCGAGATGCCGCCACGTTGAATGAAGCGCATAAAAACCGAGTCGAAGTTCAGTACGATAAGGCGGTTAAGCCTAGGGTCTTTTCCGAAGGTGACCTTGTTTTGGTCTATGCCCAAGAAAAAGATGCCTTGGGGGCAGGAAAGTTTAAGTCGATGTGGTATGGCCCCTATATCGTTAAAAAATTCCTTAAGAAAGGAGCATATACCTTGGTTGATTTCGAAGGGAACGAGTTGCCGGAGCCCCGAAATGGGCTCTATTTGAAGAAGTATTATGCCTAGGCTTCGGCCTGGCATGTTGCTTTTGTATATAGTAGTTTTGCTTTGTACATATCTGGTTGATTTTTCGATCTTTGATGGGATGGTGATGTTTTTGATCTGCTTTGGCAGGTTGTGTTGGATGTCATGAGTCATTTTGGTTTCGCCGATGGTGCTAGTAGACACACCCGGAACTTAGCTTCCGCGGCTTGGGTGCTTCATTATCCTTCCGGTCAGTTGTTGGTATCAAGAGGGGTCTGCATTGGTCCTGCTTCCAATAATATAGCAGAATACACTGCAGTCATTCATCTACTCTCGGAGGCAATATCTTTGGGTGTTGATTCGTTGGTAGTTTTCTTGGACTCCCAGCTGGTGGTGTCGCAGTTGAACAACACTTATCGGGTACGAGATCCTTTTTTATTACGATTGTTCTTGAGGGTACGTTTGTTACAAAGGTCATTTCAGTTTTTAACATTCATTCATATTCCTCGAGCTGACAATTGGTTTGCTGACTCATTGGCTAATCAAGCTTTAGATTGGCATATTAATCATTTAATACAATAAATTCTAATCATCAAAAACATCATACATTTGATACATTTATCACATCACATCAAGTATCGCTGTATATATCATCGGAGTGTCAAAAAACTTTACAAAATTTGGATCCATAATCTCGTACAAAACTTGGGCTTATGCTCCATCATGTTCAGTCTCAAAAATATACAGTCATCTAATATATAAAATCTGTCTACTCCTGAGGACCCTGCCCAGAAGTCGTGTTCCTATAGAACATAACTGCAGTGGCTACACGGCGAAATAGTCTAACCCAGTCACGGGGTACTCCTACAACCCGTCTCTGGACGGCTTCCGGCAAGTCCTCCACGGCAGCCATAGGGATTTGGCGGGTCAGTCCCTCCAAGTTTCTCTGCACGGCCTGGAGTGTCCTGTCGGAATCCGCTGTCTCTGCCTCACCTCTGTGGCGCTTATGGCGCGGTAGGCCCTCAGGACGAACTGGTCCAACATCTGAAACATGATCATTTTTAATTGTCAGTCATTATGAATCCAATCAAAAACATGTTTGTTTTCATTTTTTCATACATAATTGAAAAAATCCAAAAAAATCATATAAGTCAAAAATTTTTGCAAAACTTACCGACTGTTCCCCATGCTGCGCTGGGTGGAAGTACTAGATCTGGATCTCCTCTGAAGTCCATCCCAGCATAGGGATAGTCGTCCACTGCGATGATCTGTTCTCCCCACCACAGGAAGAACTCATCGTCCCACGTGGTCCGGGGTACCTCGCTGCCCCCCAGTCTCTTCATCATGTCTGCCCAACGGGCAATTCTTGGGTCCTGCGGGCTGCTGATAGTCGAGATGACTCTGGATCTCAAAGCTGGAACTCTCTCTCGAAGAATGTTGTCAAAATGGTACCATAGCCAAAGTGTTTAGTTTTAGCCTGGCGAATAGAAGTCAGTTGTTGTTTCATGTTCTGTAGCAGGGCTGTGCACCAATCGTAGACGTGAATCAAACACTCTACAGCTATACTCATTTGCGTCCTGGACGCCTGATGTAGTGAGGCAGATCCTGCTACTCTGCCAATGGTGAACAGGAGGATCTTTATGTGCAAATCCCTGATATCTCTAATTGCAATTTGCGTTCCAACCTTCTTGGAATTATCTACGCAATATATCTGGACATAATCTTCCACAATTAACCCTCCCAGGGGTTTTCCGTGAAGGTCTACTGGGTCTCCCCTCCTGGAGAGTCCAGTGATGAAATATATATCCTCCACTTCTATGCGTAGTGGCATCTGATCAATTATGAAGCAATCTTGATCTGGTTCCCAGTAATTTACGAGCATTTCAAGCAATCGCACATTACTTTTCATATTGGGCATTTTAAAGAATTTCAACAATCCGCAATTTCGGAGGATGTTTTGCGCTGCGCGGTCCTGCATGACCTCTTGGTCTACTGCGCTATGCTCACGTTCCCTCCATGAGATGGTCATCCTAAAAAATTTCATCAAATTTTGCATTAGAAACACTTTTTTGCAATCGGACCTGCGCATACGCGGTTTTCTCTGTACACATTCGCGTGTATATGCGGGTTTCCTTCATTAAACCCGCGTATGCGCAGATACGCATTTTTTAGTAAGGGTTTCCAGGAAAAAAATCACTTAATTTTAATTTTCAAATGGACAAAATGAATAAACAGGATGATTAAGGAGCCTACCTGAAGTTTCGCTGAATTCCGACGGTCGGTTGTTCCTGATTTGATGAAACAAGTTTTTAGCTCCAGAGCACTTTTTCCAAATCAGCTATGCAATAATGAACCAATTGAGAGGTAATTTGTGTATTTATGGCTAAAAATTGAAAATTTTCGCAAAAAATTCCTTATGCTTATTTTTTCGATCTATCTTATGCTGTATAACTTGATTGCTTGGAAGTGCCCAGTTTGGTATGTTTTCAGGTACATTTTGACAATTTTGAGACTTTTCCCGGTTTTTGATCCATGATTTCCGGCTCTTCACGGCAGGTATATGATCTTCACTGGCATATAGGTTAGGGAATCACTTTCCGTTGCATCTTGCATACTAACCTCCATACTGATCACTTGCCTTAGGGTCGATCCCATCAGGTCATGAGTATTACACCCATTTCACTCGCCGATTTTTAATCATGACTTGATGGTAGAGCCTTCCTTTACATGGGCTTCCTAGTTAGTTCCTCGCTATCACTTGTTGCCCATGCTGTTTTTTATGTAGGCTCAGGAGTCCTCTTTAGTCCCGCCATGTCTTCTGTGTTGAAGCTTCATTCTTCTCTTCATCACTTATCATTTTTCTGGCTTATACCCTAGAGGCTCCCTGGTGTCGTTAAGTTGTATTACTGCATTGCATATTGGCTACTTGTTTATCCTGGCCTTTAGCCGGCTTCATTTGGACTCGATGTTTAAGCCAACTTTTGACCTTGAATTTCTGTACAAGTTAACCATTGCATGCACTTAGCTATCACAACTTGACACCTTTGTACCCATGGATGGAACGTTCCTCTGAGTATCACTGACCAGTTTTCGCCACCTTGCATTGAGCATAGGATTGTTCCAATCCCCGGAACTAGAGCATCTGCTTTCTTGATACTCGTTCTATCCATTGTATCATAGCATTCTTTTATTCTTTTTCAGGCTTATTATATGAAAAAGACAAAAAAATCAAATATAACAAAAAGAGCGGGAACGGGATGTATCTTCGTTATTTTGATGGCATTACAGAGTCAGTTTGTCGCCCTTAAACAAAGCACATATACTTATATATATTTCCTTCATTTGGGATGGTTCTAGTTTTGACCTAGGTTCAGCCTTTACCATGTTTCACTTGTCAGTTCTCCCCCGGTTGGTTATCTCTTCCAATCATATGGAGAGTTTGTTTTGCCTCCTGCAAGACAGACTTATACAGTGTCACTTTTTACTGCCATGGTCATCACAGAGTCGTGCTTTTGTTCAAGGAAGTCTAGCGTGAGTCGGCCATTCTACGGTGTCTCTTGACTCATTATTCAGTCGGCCTTCCCGGTCTTGTCAGTATCATGTTCTATCACATCAGATGTTTTGATCTTCTGCTCGTGCTGGTTTGAGAAGGTCTCCATTGACTTCTTGCCGACGGGTTTGTCTCTTATCGACTACGACACATTGCTCTGAGAGCAAGCCTAGAGCCGCACCTTGGGCCTATTTCCATCATTGATAGGTGACCTCGTGCTCGGCATTTGATCATCATCATGGGTCTTTGACTGAGTGGTTTCCCCTGTGTTCGACGTCAGCACACATTATCACACTTGGGATTCGTGCAGTACCTTGATTTCCATTTGACCCTATCGGTGGATTTCTCGCCTCTGTGTCGGCTTTCATTATTGGTTGGTTCAGAGGGTTTCTTCCGTGCGCTAGCTTCATCTTGTGCACGTCGGAAACGTACTTCGGTTTTGGTTCCATCACTCTCCTTCGTCCGATTCCTTCCAAATCTTGGCTTGCGGGTTACACTCGCGCTGGACTGATGTGGGATGCCTTAATGCCTTCCTTCCAGCAGATCTTTTCCCATCGACTCCGACTCATTGCTCTGGGAATAAGGTCTAGAGTCTTTTTGTCAGTACCTTAGGGTTTGCAGTCATCAGTGGCAGACTCTTCGCTATCGACAGTGTGGATTCATCATTGCCTCCTGATTGATAGATTCTTTCAAGTGTTCGACTTCAACTCATTCATTCGCACTTGTCAGATTGTACTGGGGCACCTTGACACTCATTATCATTATCGGTGGGTTGTCTCGTGTTGGTTAACGGGATACATCAATGCCCGGTAATCCAACGATTTCTCACATGGTCGACTTCAGCTCATTTATTCCCAGTGTGTAGAATTGTGCCATAGTGATCGGTGAAGACCTCGGGTAGCATCAGCATGTTTCGGTTCACTTTTGACAGTCCTTTCAGTATCTGCCAGTGATGCCGTCCACCCTTATATGTTGCAGTTCAGCACAGCAGCATCTTATATGTTGATCCCCGAGTTGCGTGATTGTACCGTTTGATCCACCTCTTATGATCCGGTACTTGGAGATTCGGTTACTTGATCAGACATCCAGTTGCACTATCTTTGATCAGCTTTCTATATGTGATACTTGGACATTGATACAGACTTGTCTTTCCGGGCCCTGCTCAGATGATTCACTATGTACTTTCAGTTCAGTTATACTTGTATACATGTTGGATCTATTCGGTACTTTCTATATATATGATGTATTTTTGACTGAGCATGGGTATGCCCGCCTCAGCATGTGTTGACTCTCTGGTTTCTTTCATTGGTTTTTGGCAGGCTGAAATCTGGTGAAGTCCTCTCTTGTCCTTGCGAGGTTCTTTCTATGTGCATAATACATTTCGGCCATCATGTACCCCTTCTGACCTCATATATTAGGGGGCATCTGTTATAGCATCATTTCTCACCTTGACATGATTCATGATTGCTACATGGCTTTTTCCATTCCTACAGACTTGGACAAATTCACTCAAAAACAGTGTAAAATCCTCCATACGCGACTATGCCCGTGTTTTTCCGTGTGTATACGCGAGTACAGCTAGACTTTTCCGCGTATGCCATTAAAATAATTAAAAAATATATAAAAAAATCCCTAATTTCGCGCTGGGTTGATGGTTACTCAGGTAGTTCAACCACCCCAGCCCGTGGCCAACTGTTTCCAACTGCTGAAACTACTTGGAGGGACTATAAAAAGCCCTCATGTGTATGGCCTAAGGGAGGGAGAGAATTATTGATATTATACTCTGTTGGTATTCCCTATCCAAGTCTGATTCCCCGTGCCTCCTGCACTTTCCCAGTTCATTGTAGGAAACCCTTGTTTCCTTGAGATACACATCCCTTAATATGTTATCTCGTATGCACCAGTTTGGAAGGAGTCTTAGCGAGGCAAGGGCTGGACGGATCCGGACGACGGTCTGCGAAGGCCTTGGAAGGATCAGGTGATCTCTCCACTTGATTACTTTTGTACGTACTATTTATAATACAAAATTATCATGCTGTTCCCAAAATAAACGTGTTAGTGTATGCTTTTATGTATGAGAATATTTGTTATACAAGCATTCATTATGATTTATTTAATGTTTTATATGAATCTCACTAACATTTAGAGTAGAAATATGATGTACAACTTGTCCTTTGTGCTGGTTTCTTCTTGTATTTCAGGTTAAGAAGGAAGGACGGTTGCTGGGAGTTTGGACTCCACGTGGATCTACTTCAAACGTAGGACCAACGGGTAAATCTTTCATTCTGCTCTATTTAGTTTTTCTGAACGTGCATGGTTGTGTGAGTCTCTGTTAAGTAGTACGCCCCTGCTATGTGGAGGTTGTATCCCAACCAACCTCTAGGGTGTTAATTCCCCGAAACAGTCTTTGAATTCACCCAAGATATATTCACCCCATTATCGCTCCGTAGAGCTTTCACTTGCTTCCTTGACTCCTTCTCCACCAATGATTTAAACTCATGGAAATTTGAGAATGTTTCGCTCTTCTTCTGCATGAAGAAGATCCAGCATCTACGAGAATAGTCATAAAAAAAAATAACATAATACCTGTGTTTTGCTGTTGAAGCAACCAAAAAAGGTCCACACACGTCTATGTGAATTCTCTCTAGGATCACCGAAGCACAATTCTCCTTCTCATGAAAAGTGGTCTTCACATACTTACCCATAGTACATCCCTTGCACTGATCTGACTGTGCAAGATTACCCTTGGGAAGTCCAGTATAAATCTGCTACAAAATATTCAAAGCGCCATGGTGAAGATGGCCCAATCTCCTATGCCATAATTCGCCCTCATCCCGGCTCACCACTTCTTCTGTTGTGCCCACCATTGCAGCGCAGCCATATACCTACAACTTGTATAGATTCTTAATTCGAACCCCTATCTTCTTTTTTTAAACTGTTGTTTTATGTCAAAGGAAATATTTTCCCTCACTGAAAACAACATCATAACCTTTGTCTTCCAATATTGCGACTGAGAAAAATTTCTTCTTCAGACCTGGAACATGCATAACATCCTTCAACAAGAATGGATTACCGGACTCCCTCTCAAAGGTAATGGTCCCAATTCTAGTTGCACTGTACCGACCATCGTCGCCCATCTCTATATGCATCTGGAGGTCCTTCTCCTCCAAGTCACTAAACAGCTCCTTCTCTCCTGTCATATGGAAAGATGCACCACTATCAAGATACCACACTGATCCCATATGGATTGAAACCAAGCATGCGATCAAAGAGAAATCAAGTTAAAATTGGGAGTCTAAGGGCTTTCCAGCTGTAGCTCTAGCAGCCTTCTTGTTCTTCTTCTTCTATGGGCAGTTAGTGGCGAAATGCCCATGTTAGTGATAGTGAAAACACTTCACCTTGGACAAATCCTGCTTCTTGACTTTAGCTTTGGATTTTGAAGGAAATTTATTCCCCTTCCCTTTCCTTGCTTTGGCAACCAAAGTGAAATTCTCTTCATCTTCATTCTTCGATGAATATCCATCCTTGGTACCCTACCTTATCTCCTCCTGCACAAGATTCGACCAAAGTCACTCCCATCCCGGCAGTTTCTCTCATCCATTAATAGAGTCTTCGTAGCTATGCCAACTCTTTGGAAGCCCAAGGAGAGCCAATCTCACCAAGTCTTCTTCATCAATAGTAATCCCCACACTTTCCAGTTCATCCTTGTAGTGGACAAACTTCGTGAGCTATTTTGGAATACTGTCGCCCTTCTCCATTTTTATTTTTTTGAGCTTGTCTTTAAGCGCCAACTTCCTCTGGTCACTTCTTCTTTGGAAAAATCCTGTCAAAGCTTTCCACATTAAGAATGGAGTGGCTTTCCCATGAAGGGTGGACACAATATGGTCCTTCACACCTTCCAACATAATTATTATTGTCTTATTTGTCTTCTTTTTCCATGCATCAAGTAATGCAGCATCGCTAGATCCCAACTTAGGAACATCGCTATCGATGAAATCCTTCAGTCCATTATCCTCCAGCACTGCCTCCATCGTATCCTTCCAGGATATGTAATTCAAGCTCCCATCAAGGGCATACTCCAATTGCAACCCATTGAAATACATTCCAATGTATACTCAACTTCTACACCAAGAATCTTCTGTAGCAAATTCGAATTTTCCACCAGCACAAACTCATCAATTCTTCCCAATTGCAATCTTCAAGAATTAACACTGCTCTGATACCATGTAGAAATTATATACATTAAGCATGCATATGTCCTATATTCCCCTGATCTCACAATATTTAACTTCTTGAAAAATACAAAATCATTTCACTATTAATATTTTGTGGAAAATTATTTGCACACACATGTGAAGCATAAAAACAATCACACATAACATAGTTGTTTAACGGGAAATCCTGAAGCTGAAAACCCCAACTATCATATATTATGTATCATGGATATCATGTAACAATCTCATACAAAGCTTACTAAATCAAGCTCTCAGTACAATCAATCGTCACACACTAACATAGAAGAAATCTGCAAATCCATGCACCAATCTCTGCCCTCTTGCTAGCCTGCCTCCACTGCGTAATCCAAGTTGATTACAAAGACCAATTCGATGCAATCCCACTCTCCTTGAATGCGTTATTATCATTGGAAACTCCAATGTATATGTAGATGCAATCCATGCATCACTATGGTCACAACAGATAGTCTATCTCACCCTTTCACCTATCTCTGCACTGGGTCTCCACTGGATCTGACATGCATTGTAGTTAACTATTGTATTGTTCAGTTGATTAATGAGTTATTATTTGTGAATTAATTAACTAATTAATTCACTCCACTCTCACTAGTTTATCATTCAGTCAGATTAGATACAACTAGCTCAACTGAGTCTAACTGAGTTAAACTGTATACAACTCCATGAACTACTCTTCCAACTCTGTCATAACTTTGCCACTTCAGTTTTAACTGAGTTCTCCATGCATGAACTCTATTAAACCCTTAGGAATTGCGTAATTTCTTCAGTCCACTGATTTTAAAAATCTGTATAATGAAATTAAGTGCTCCAAGAGAATAAGTTGTTGTTTAGAGTCTGATTATTATTAAGAGCTAATAATAATCGACATGCATCTATTTTTAGATCGACAATCTATAAATAGACTTCACCCAATATTCTAAAAATAGAATTTCGTCTATTTTTCCAGCTTGACCAACCATCCACAAATAGCATCCTGCAACTTCTGAAATATGATCACCATGTCTAAAAATAGACTTGCACCAAAAATAGCCTATGGGCCCACTTAGTGAAGGTGACTCTTTTCACTAAGCTCATCATCTTGTTGAATATCAACATGATCCTCTCTATATGGATGGTTGCACCCATTTTGTGGATATATTTCATGTGATCCCTTCATTTGGATGGCTGCATCCATGCCGAGGATCCATTCACATGATCCTCTTCTTGATGGATAGATGTGCCTATACCATTGAATCATGTATTTTCATCAAATATTTCAGTTATGTATATGTATCTATGCTTTATTTGCAGGTCTCTTGACAGCAGCATCTAGTTCCTTGGATGTACTTGTAAAGCATTTCACCCCTCACTTATGTTCGGACTTCATACTTTAGGGGGCATCTGTTACAGAGAAATTTGTCACCGTCCCTGTACTCCCCATTCCTTGATCCTAGAGGACTCATACGGTGACCCTTGTGTACTTTCCAAGCATGGAATACATACCCATGAACCACATTTTGTCTGCCAAATCATTTCCCTTTACAAATTTTCTGGAATATTCCTATAAAAACCTGGTTTTCAAGGTCGGTGCTTTCTCTCAGTGTCTGACCTGCGCTGATAGTAGAGATTTACAATGAGGCCCGCACCGATCGACGCTCTGTCTTAATGTCGGACTTGCGCCGAGCCTCTTTTGGAAAGTTTTTTAAATAGAATCAAAGCTTCCATGACTAGAAGCTTCGCGAGGCGACGAGCTAGAAGTCTATTTTGAGGATATGGTCGAGGAACTCCCCTTTGGGATTCTTGTTCACAAGAAATAGGAACTACTCCAAAGGATAAGCTCTTTTCCCATTATTTGAGGGCCCATAACCTCCTCCTCCATTGTTATATAAGGAGAACTACTTCAACTCTACAACCTTAGTGATGATATAAAGGAGAAGCAATTATAGCTTCAGGAGAATAGTGCAGAGTGTGATTGTTTTTGTGTGTTGGGAACATAGTGAGGTTTTGGACCTTTGTGTGAGAGTGTTACAAATGTGCTTGGATACAGACCTGCCGAAGGAGAGCCTCAACATCAAGGCTTGGTTGTAAACTCCCCTTTTCTTTATCATAATAAAATGTTTCTGATGTTTATCTTCCACTCTTGTTTACATCTATAATGAGATTTCTAGCATTCCTTGATCAGTTAGATAGATTGTAATTGTTTTATGTTTGTCGTGATTTTACGCTTGTTGTGGTGTATTGACTGTCTGTACAGGTAATCAAACGTTGGAAACAACGTGCATCAAACTTGAGGAGAACAACGAATCAATAAGCTTCGACGGAAGATGACAACACAACATCATAACAAGGCAGGCCATATCCCTTGCTCTGAATTTCATTTACATTATAGGAAGGTAGATGTTAGTATTTTCCTGTAGTTGCTAGACCCACCCTAGGGCTAGATGGATTACCTCTTTCCGTAGAGGGGATTTACCTGGACAACACTCACCGTCATCATCATCATCCTCTACTTCATCTTCAGTACACTAGCCACACAAGTCAAAGAACACTAGTAAAAGTCGTTTTTTAAAAATTGATGTTAAGTTTGAATTTCCAATGTTTAATGGTGAAGTCAATGTAGAAAATCTTGATAATTGGATTAGGAAATTGGAGGTTTATTTGAGAATTCAGAACCTTCATGATGATGATACCAAAATCTAACTAGCTTCATTGAGGATGGAAGGTGCAACTCTTGTTTGGTGGGAATCCAAGACAAAGGATGAGATCAAATAACATGGTAACATTATTCTATCATGGACTGATTTCATTACTGCAATAAAACAACAATTTTATCCATTAGCTCATATGAAAAAACCCATAATGAATTGGAAAAATTTTAGACAATTGAAAGGACAAAATGTACAAGACTACACCCAAGAATTTAGGAGAAGAGCTCCCTTATTAGGGGTAGATTTGCATAGTCAAGATAATTTTCTCAAGTATATAGGGGGCTTACATAGCTACCTTAGACATACTATCCTCGTGTTTAATCCTTCAAGTATAGATGAGGTATGTGTTCAAGCCACACATCTAGAAGCTAGAGGGAAAAATATTTTTGAAGAGGGTAGAAACAAACCTTTT
Organism: Pinus albicaulis; assembly: GCA_034641835.2. Taxonomy (NCBI): domain Eukaryota; kingdom Viridiplantae; phylum Streptophyta; class Pinopsida; order Pinales; family Pinaceae; genus Pinus; species Pinus albicaulis. The sequence goes on along the minus strand of CM076574.1, from coordinate 1,146,050,672 downwards.
AAGGGGAAAAACAAAGAGAATACCTCAAAAGGGAAAGACAAAAAGAATGCATCTGTCAAGAAAGAGGGAGAGAAAGTGGTTTTTAAATTTTTTTCAAGAGAAGGCCATGAAGAGAAAAATTGTTGGAAATTCCATCCTGAAAAGAGACCCAAGTTTAACAATAACACAGGGAAGCAGAAAAATGCAACTACAACTCAACATGACTTAGGAGAGGATTTAGGTGATGAAACTAAAATTACAACCATGGGATTGAAGAACATGAAGGGGGAATAAATTAAAACAAAACCCAGTACTAGTACTTCAAATTGTCACATAGAAGCTCCAAATGAAGAAGAGAGAATTGAACTGTTTCATGTGAGGGTCATATCCAAACATATCAAGATTGATACACTGTTTTATAGTGGGTCACAAGAAAACTTAATTTTTGAATACTTGGTCAAGGAAATTAATCTTGAGACCATTCCACATCCAAAACCATATCCCCTTGGGTGGATTTGTAAGGATGCAAATTTACAGGTTTCAAGGAAGTGCATAATGTGCTTTGCAATAACTGTACATCTTGTTGACACAGTTGAATTAGATGTGGTTCCACTTGATATTATAGGTGTTTTTTTGGGCAGTCCTTACTTGTATGACAGGAAAGAAATATTCCATCGCCATGAGAAAAAATATCATTTATTCAAATATGGCAAGGAGTGCATTGTTAGAGCACATCGCAAGAAGACAAATATTGCAATGGTAAATGTTGGATAGGTAAAAAGGATGGTGAATTCAAATAAGAATTTTGTTCTTCTAATGATTAAGCCTAAATTTGATGTTAATCATGAGTCATTTGAAGATTTTGATGCTAAGTTGAAATCAGATTTATATGATGTAGTTGATGCACATCATTAGATGTTTCAGGAGCCAATAGGATTGCCTCCTAAAAGGGAGATTCAACATGAGATTCAATTTCAACAAGATTGTCCTCTTCTAAACATCGGCATGTATCGCATGTCGATAATGGATAATGTTGAAATAAAGAGGCAAATCAAGGACTTGTTGGACAAGGGTCTCATAAGGCCAAGCACTTCGCCATGCGGTTCACCTATAGTCCTCATTCCGAAGAAAGATGGGACTTGGTGCATGTGTGTCTACTTCAGAGCTTTGAACAAGATAACGGTAAAGAATCGATACCAACTCCCAAGGATAGATGATTTGCTATATCAGCTGAAAGAAGAATTTTTTTTCACTAATTTAGATTTACGAAGTGGATATCATTAAGTAAGAATTTCAGAAAGTGACATATGGAAGACTGCATTCAAAACAAAACAAGGACTCTTTGAGTGGTTGGTTATTTTGTTTGGTTTGTGTAATGTATCGACGACTTTAAAGCGTGTTATGGATAATGTTTTGAGTCCATTTCTTGATGAATTTGTGATTGTGTATTTAGATGATATACTCATTTTAAGAAAAACAAGAGGGGAACATGTCTTGCATGTTAAAAGGGTACTTGATGTTTTGAAGAAAGAGAAATTATTTCTTAAGATGTCTAAGTGTGAATTTGGAAAGACTTCTCTGGTTTATTAAGACACGTTGTAGGAAGAGGCACATTGAGAATTGATCCTTCTAAAGTGGAAGCCATTTTGAATTGGCCCACTCCCAAATTAGTAACCGAGGTAAGAAGTTTCTTAGGCGCAACTCAATATTGGAGAAAGTTTATTGCTAAATTTTCTACCATAGCAGCTCCTATCCATGCAGTGACAAGTGTGAATAAAGGCTTCCAATGGGGAGGAAAACAAAAACAATTTTTTGAAGCTTTATTATATAAAATCAGTTTAGCTCTGGTTCTTGCATTACCGTATTTGAGACAGCCATTCGAGATTCAAACCAATTCTAGTGATTATGCCATGGGCGCAATACTTTTGCAGCATGGTAAGCCTATCGCTTTTCATTCTGAAACATTCAATGGTTTTGTAACTAATTATACAAAATATGAAAAAGAGTTGTATGTGTTGGTGCAAAGCGTCAAGAAGTCGAAACACTACTTGATGGGTAAAGAGATGTTTATACATACCGATCACCAACCATTATAGTATTTGCAGTCGCAAAGAAAACTGCAGCAATCACAAAATTTCAGGTGGATGGTATTTCTTCAACAGTTTCACTTGGTTATAAGGTACAAGAAAGGAATTTTCAATAAACTTTCTGATATGCTTTTAAGGCCAATTATAAGTGCTTCTACTTTTCTTAAAAATGATTCTATTGTACATGAGAGTTACATAGAACAATATGCATCTGATGCTGATTTTAAAGATGTGTATGCTAGTTTGAGTGAGGGGAATCAAGTTGAGGAAAATTATTATCACATGCATAAAAATTTGTTTTTTCATTTGGGCAAGCTATGTATACCACAAGGAGAGAGACTTAGTGTCATGAGAGAGGCTCATTTGTCTCTTATTTCTGGAAACTTTGGGGTAAGAAAAACAGTGGCACATCTACAAAGGTATTTCTATTGGCCTCACATGATATAGAGTGTGTCGGGTTTTATAAGAGGATGTTCTATGTGTGAAACAAGCAAGCCTAGAAATAGGAAGCTTGGGTTGTACACGCCACTACCAGTACCATCAAGGCCATGGGAGAGTGTCTCCATGGACTTTGTTGGAGGTCTACCTATGCCAAGAAAACAACATGATTATCTTTATGTAGTTGTGGATAGATTCAGTAAAATGTGTATACTTATGCCATGTAAGAAAACCATTACTGTTGAACAAATTTTTGAACTTTATTTTCAACATGTATGGGTTTATTATGGTTTTCCAACTTCTATTGTTAGTGACAGGGATTCCATGTTCGTTGGGAATTTTTGGTCCAATCTTTAGAAGATGATGGACACAAAGTTGAAAAAGAGTACTTTTCATCCGCAAACTGATGGCCAAGCCGAGGTTGTGAATAGAACCATTGTGAATCTATTGAGAGGATATTGCAGCAAACATCCCAAGTTGTGGGATGAACAAATGCATTACATTCAGCGCACTTACAACCCGACCAAGCACTCTTCTACAAATACTTCACCTTTTGAAGCTTGCTTTGGTTATTTGCCGAAATCGCCATTAGACTTCATATTTGAGAAGGATGTTGCAATTTACGGGCATAGTGATATCGACAAGGCTTGAAAGTTCATTGAGAAAATTCATATTATTCATCAGAATGTTCAAGAACAACTTGAGAAGAGTCAAAGCAAGTACAAGGAGAGGCATGAAAAACATAGAGTTGATCACAAGTTTCAAGAAGGAGATGAAGTATGGTTGCACATAAGAAAAGAAAGGATGCAAGGAGAAGATAAAAAGCTCAAGCCTATTCATTATGGTCCATTCAAGATTATTAAACAAGTTGGTAATAATGCATTTCAACTTGACTTGCCTTCATATATGCAAATGTATTCCATTGTCAATGTGGAGAATTTACGTTTGTATGAGCCTCCTTTGATTGATGATCAAGGGAGTGATATTCAACTCCCATCAACAGAATATTTCTCGCCAGAATTTTTGGATGAGCTCAAGGAGGATTCCATCCTTGACAGGAGGACACACACTTCTAAGAGGGGAAGTGTCGATTATCTTCATATTGGGCTCAAGGGAAGAAAACCAAGTATGGCAAGATGGATGGAAGTGAAAAAGGTGAGGGAGTTGTACCCTCATCTTCTTAATAGGTGATTAAAGTCTTTTGGGGTCCAAAAGCTTCCCAATGGGGAGATGTGATCAGGAGATCATGTGTTATGCTCAAAATTTAAAGTGCTCGAAACAGATCCGAACTTGAGCGACCAGAAATGTCTTGTCGTTGTGATTCCGGTGTCATGAATGGTTCAAAAATCGATGTCATATGAGGAAGATATCACGTTCTATCTATTTTCCCAAACAACAAAAAAAATTGTGATTGGATGCCTAGTCACCATGCAGGTACAGTCAGTAGGAATATTCCCTTTTCTCTAACCAACCAGTGTAGAAATTTGAATAATTGATATATTATTCACCGAGATTCTCATGATCACACACTATTTTAAGTTCATTCAAAATATAGAATCTCTTCTACCATTGATCATTAATTGCGGAAATAAAAAACAATCGCATGTGCACATTAAAACCATAAAAAATCACACATATGAACATAGTATTTCATGGGAAAGCTTAAAGCTGAAAACCCCCAACTATATGTATATTATATGTCATAGAGATCATGTAAAAATCATTGTACAAAGCTCCTCACAAGCTCTCAGCACAACCTCCAATTGCTACACACTAATCAAGCTAGATCTAGAAAAACACATGCTCCAATATTTGCCACCTGATAGCTAGCCTCTATTGCGTAATCAATGATGTAGAATGGCTCATAAATAACTTCGAACCACCTGGCTTGTACTGCGCAATCCTCATTGGCTTCTCCAATCACTGGTTGTTGCAATATGCAACAGTATAGTCACAAATGATAGTCACACTTGTTCTTTCACCTATCTCTCCATTGGTATCCACTAAAACTGTCCATGCACTGAAGTTAACTGATGTATTCTTTAGTTGATTAATGAGTTTATAATTAGTGAATTAATTAATAATTAATTCACACCACTCTTCACTAGTGTATTAATCAGTTAGACTAAATACAACTAGCTCAACTATGTTTAGATTAGTTAAACTGAACACAACTCCATTAACTCCTCAATCAACTCCACCAAACTCTCACACATGAGTTCTAAATCAAGTATCCATGCAATAGCTCCACTTAACCCTTAGGAATAGCGTAGAATTCCTTCCTCGTCACCGCAAAGCACATTTGTGCACTTAACCGAAGTGCTCCAAGAGAATAAGATAATGTTTATAGTCCAAATATTATTAAGAGCTAATAATATTCGACATATATATTTTTAGATTGGCAATCTAAAAATAGATTCCGCCCAGTATGTATAAAAATAGAAGTCCATCTATTTTTCTAACTTGACCAACCATCCACAAATAGCATCCTGCAACTCATAGAACATGATCCATATGTCTAAAAATAGACTTTGCGCCAAAAATAGCCTGCGGGCCCACTTAGTGAAGGCGACTTCTTTCCACTAAGCTCATCATCTTGTTGCAATCTCAACAACCAGATCACGCCACGTGGCATGATGTGGACCGTTGATTTTTGGTGGTACGGAGGTGTGATATTGACCGTTGATGTGTTTTGATTAGGGTCGTTGGATGAGTGACACGTGGCAAGCCCGAAGGCTGCCACGTGTCCTCAGGATGGTCTTGTAAAATTATTGTGGAGTCAGCGGAGGTTGACCCCGCGACCTCCGACCCACCGCAAAGACTTTCAACCCTTCCACCTACAAGATGTTGCTTACCTACATAAGTCTCTGCAATAACTTATGGTGTTATGATTTGGAGGTTGGGGGAGGGGACCGCCAGTGGTCCCAACCCGCTGGCGGCCCCAAAGCATTGGTCACATGGTTAATAAACCCACAGCATTAAAACGTTAACCCTGCGACTATCCAACCTGTTACACCAGCGATAAAGCGTTCACATGTCACGTTCAGTTGGCATGTAATACAATGGTTTTATTCACCGTAACCTCCGGCAGAGATTTTGCACCGTTCACATAGCGAGAGTTATGGCATGAAATGCCACTGTTTGCGTAACGCTGCTCTCCAGGTTCCGCCCACCTTAACACGGAGTTTTAAAAGCTCTCAACTGCGTGGTTTTAGGTGGGGGGTCGGCTTGTGACCACCCCGACCTAACCACTAGCACTTAATATTAAACGGTTTAGATGGTGGGAGTTGGAGTGCGTCCCTATTTTTAGGGCATTTTATTAAATTTAACTCTAGTTAAGTGCCTGTCTCCACTTTTAGTTGAAATTTTCTAGATTTCATTGGAAAAAATGCATTGAGAGGTAAATTTTCGACAAATTTTGGTGAAACAAGAGTCTACTTAGACTAATTTGAGAATTTTGGAGCCATTAGTGCAGAGAAAACAGCCATTAGAGGTCTATAAACACACGTAAATTTCAAATTTGAGCATAATGACAAAGAGGGACATGCCATTGGGAGCTGACCAACAACATGTAGCCTAGGAGGGGTGAACTCGTCTATCATGCCTACCATGTAAAACTTATGTGTGATTGTTTTTCTTTGTTATACACTGTTGTTCAGTGTTTTTAAGGCTTATTTTCATGCTTAAAGTTCACTAATTCATCTATGTTTCATGGTTAAAACACTCATTCCTTAAGAAAAATTATGGAGACAAATTGTACATGTTTATATTACTGAAAAGATACTTAGCACAACAGAACTAATACATTCCTTTCAGATCACCTGAGGATGTAATTCACCCTCTTGGGCCTCACCCATCTCCTCATATCCTCCGACATCGAGTGGGGGAGGAGGAATGTCCCCATCGAATGTTCCAATATCTACAAAATATATAGTACAGATAAATAATTAGACAATTTCATTAAACACTTTAATAAAACCAGTTAAATAACGCGCTAGAATAAATTTTATTCTAATTCATTAAAACAAGAAAATGAAACTAGATTAATTTAAAGAAAACATTATTATTACCTTTATCATCTAGAGGCTCAGTCATTGTGAAGAAGATGTTGGGACACCCTCTCCAATCAATCTCACATATGGATACAACAACATGACAAACACATGGTCATCCACAATAGCCAATGGCTCCAATGCCTCATGCAGAATCCTAACTAGAAACTTCAGCATGCCCCTCTTGGGCATCATCTACCCCCACCTGCGCAATTGGGCCTCAGTGATCGACCTATGATGGTGATGATCAAATGTAAACCTCGTCTTCAGAAACCTCTAAAAAAATAAACAAAAAATATCAGAAGAAAAAGGGAAGGTCTCCCTTTCCTATCTTGACAATGCATGCCATCTATCTAAAGCCATGCAAAACTGCCTCAAAAAAATGGCATATCATCTGATGCAACGTGGAACTTGAATCAAAGAATCAAAATAATACAAAATATAACAACTAAAAGACCATTTAAAAAATGTCAGAATGGTGACGATATGATGCTTGTTACAGATTTAATATATTATTTCATATATTAGTGTAGTAATTTTGTTAATTCATATATATATATATATATATATATATATATATATATATATATATATATATATATATATATATATATATATATATATATATATATATATATTATCACAATTAATTAATTACTCAATTAAATAAAACTAGCCGTTATTATTCGATTTTAATTTTCAAAGTCAAACTAGCTGTTATCCTAATAGCTAGTTTAGCCATAAAATATTCTAAGCTATTAGATCTAGATCTTGGTTAATAATATTCTATTATGCACCATTATCAAGGATAACTAATGAATTAAATATCACTACTAAAGTGTGCAATGGTAGTGAATAATAATGAGAGGCAACTAACCACCTCTGCAGCAAAAGAAGAAATTCATAGTTGTCCACCACATACCTGAAAATCTGATGGATAGATCGCATGAGTCCCGACATATATCTGAGTGTACGCAAAATGAATCTCAGCTACAACCCCATGGGGAACATTAGGTATCTTGGGAAAATCCTCCACTGTGCCTAGATAAGTCAGTGATAAAGTATATGTCCTCCTCAGTGGGCTTATAACATGCCCTAGCACCGACATGGAAAGCATGCTCCTTAACACTCCATTGGCAGATCAGGTGCGCCAAAAATAGAGAGTGCGACTTCAGGTATGTAGCCCCCTCATAGTACTTGAGGAGGCCTACATTCCTCAAGAGTGTTCGTGTCATTACAATAATAGGGTGAGGATATAAATCCCTCTCCCTCTCTCTGGTCTTCCATGTTTGGACCATATTGTATGGGTTTGCTTGCTCCTCCTGCTCTTGCTTGTCCTCCCTCTGCTAACTTCTCTCCTACATTATTGACTTATAAAATACATCAGCCTCATACATAAAATGCATTTTTTTCATTAAATGAAATATGTATTTATAAATATGTAAACATAACTTTCAATTAAAAAAAAAAACCAGTGCGCTCAAAACATAGTCATGCACTAGCTCTAGTGTGCTTTCAACTATAACCACACCAATTTCAATGCGCACATAAGTATGATGCACCGTTGTTAGTTCACAATTTTAACTTTTGATAGCAGTGCAGAAAACTTTTGCACTAGTGCACACAGATAACCTTTTTGCACCAGTACGAAATGTTTAGGTTATTGAACACATCGAGTTATGACTATATTTTTAAATATTAGGTTTGTGGTGTGTTTGGTAATTATAAATTTACTGGGCGTGATGCAGCGACGTAAAATCTGTCGCATCATTCCCAATGCATTTTAGTTTAGAAAATGCATTGTGAAAATGATGATGCTTTATGTTCACACACTGAATTGTGGTGCACCCTGTAAATTTACAGGGTGCACTGCTATTCGTGTGAGTCAAACATATCGAACGCACTGCGCGGTGATTTTTTTTTTGAAAAAAGTGGAACATTTAACCTAACTTATAATTCTAATTTTCTAAAAAAAAAAATTACAAATAAACATGGACATTACCTAGACATTTTGTCGTCGAGGAGGCATTTTGGACACGTACTGGAGAAAAACAAATTTTACGACGGTTTGAAAAAATTGAAAACTCAAACAGTGAGCATGGTACAGAAGGATGGTGAGAAAGATAAGCACCAATGTCAAGGTGATTGCATGTGGAAATAGTGGCACCGATGCTTCAGATATAACCCGCACTGTAGGTTGTAAAAATGAAAATTATGGTCGGGACGGTTTTTTTATTCAACCCTCCTCCAATGTATTTCTCAAAATGCACTGGTGTGGGATATATCCAAAATAACTACATTTTTTTTAAGAAAAAAATATAGAGATTGTTTTCATGAGATGCCTTGGGGAATTTTTCTACAGGTGTCACATCGGTGTTGTGTTTTTACTATAGCACCACTATTTTTTTAGAATTTAAAAACCGCTTAGCGATGCTCTTTAGAATATGCCGTAGGGTGTTTTGTTAAGTTTACTACACCAAGGCTTTGTTGGAAAATAACACCGCATTTCAATGAAATTTAAAATTATAGTGGTTCTCCTTACCAGTATGCACTAGGACATTTTAATATGTGAAGGGCATTGATGCTATCGATTATTCAAGCACCAATGAGTTATTTTATTTAGTGCACCATGATTTTTTTATTTAAAAAAAATAAAATTTCGACGGTGCACCATGTTATTTGTAGCACCAGTGTTTTTATGGAAAGTAAAGCATTGATGTGTTCATATATTTTAGGTGCAACATTCAAAATATTTCGCTAAAACATCCACTCACCCAACTCCGCTAGTGACCTTTGCTACAAATAGATTTTTGGGCTATTTTTATAGCAGCTTCCGCAAAATCCTCTGCTAGAAGGTATTTTCCTTGTAGTGATTTGATGATAAAAGTTGAGACGAGATGTGATGAGATATATATCTTGTTGATTCAACTAAGATGTAGGTCATACAACTTGACCTGGAAACTTATAGGGTTTGGAGGATCTCATTGGCCTCCCCTACTGTTAGTTGTGGATTATTATTCTTCTATGTGATGAGATGATATGAGATGAGACAAGATGATACATGAGGTAACAAACTTGTACATTCGATATGAAGCTTTCAATGCATATGGAAATTCATTCCTAGATGAGAGGGAGTGTTGAAATTTGGGTAACTATGGGACAAATTTCCAAATAGAAACCCTAAGACCCCAAGAAGAGCTCATCTCGCCCCAAAGGAGGATTTAATTTGGATAAAATAAAATATTATTATTAACATGTTTGACTCTTCTCTAATTATTATTATATTGTTGCGACAAATTTATTTGGGGAAAGAATATTTAAATTTGTGTTTCCCTCCAAGAATTCAAGTTGGTCTCATAATTGGTTAAGTCATCCTGGCCCAAAGGGTGCAGCCCTTCATAGATAGAAACCATTATATATACGCGTCATTGTTCCTCCATTTTCACATCATCATTTTCAATATTCAAAATTATATCTTCTATGAGGTTCATGGCTTGTTATTCTTCTTAAAAAGGGTCACATGTCTTTGAGACTCTATTTGAATTACTTATTATTAACATTATTATCTGAGGCTCGATTTAACTCTCTAACATTCACACTCATATCACTGCGGTCTGTATTATATTTAATGTGACTCGCATTATCTATGATCAGTGGCTCGCACAAATTATATGATTTCCACTCGATATAGTCTGTGGAAACATATTCTTTGTGGCACAATATCACTATTATTCTTGTAACTCACTTTTGTATTTCCATGGATGTAGTGAAATGATATAACTCCTATGGCCCACACTTGTGGATACATTGGAACGTAATACACACCCTAAATTTGTGATCATATTAGCATTGGATTTGTGGATTTATACTGAGTCTGATTGACATCAGTACATTATAGTAACCATGCATTAATATTAGCATTGATGTATTATAGCCTTCTTTGATAGCGCATTACAATGTCCATGAATCACATCTTTGTTCTGTCATCGCTGCATTCACATAGTTGAATTGCTACATTCCATGGCTAACACTGTATATCATCAGTGACTTGAATTTTTTTATAATGCAAATATTTTTTGTAAGTGGATCCCATTCCAAGTGATTCACATATGGTATGTAAGTGGCTCACATAATTTGTGGTTTTATCTTGTAATGGCTCATATGAATTATAATGGTTGTATCACAATGGTTTTAATACTTACATGAGTCACATTCTATTACTAGGGCTTGTATTACAGTGACTTAGAAAGTAGCTAACATTTATTTATGCATCTTTTAGTATTATTGTGACTTGTATCACATATATCATTCTATGGTTCATCTTATTATGGTTCGCTTTAATTCCAAGGTATGCACGAGATAGTACTCATGATGACTGTGAATTATATGAAAATGATCTCAATAATATGTTAGTAACCCTAGATATGGAAAGTAACTTATATCAAAGGCAGTATATGGACATCAGCTCATAATGCATGATAGTGGTTCCTATGCCTATGTGTGAAGTGATGGTAGAGATGTGATAATGATATATTAAAGTACCCTTGATTATTCCAAATGACAGTGATAACAATATGATACATGTGATAGTGACCTTGCTATTATGTTATATGATGTTAGTGAGATATATGATGATAGTAAACATGTTGGAATTAATTTTTATTTTGCTAGACAATGATGTGGGAACAACTCTCTAGAGATAAAATCGTTTAGTTCACAAACAAAGTTGTGAACTGACTTGGGTTGGCCCTAGGAGGCCTGATTGATGTATCTCGTTCTCATTGTACTTTGTATCTCAACTGAAAAATTGATTAATAAATAATAGAAGAAGAATATGGTTGGGTTTACCCCCATGCGGGGTTTTCCCCTTGTCTTTGACCTAAATCATGTTGTCTCTATTGTGTATGCTTTCTTATGTTGTTTTTATTGTGTTCCATGCCTTTTTGATGTTATTGTTCTCTCTGCATAATTTCTAATAATTATATGATGTTATGGTCTAAATCTGATATGGAAATGTTGAAAAAGTTTATAAATGCATTATCTAGAGTAGAGAACGATCTAGCCCTAAAAATTAACATATTTGAACTTAAAGTCTGTAATATATATATATATATATATATATATATATGTGTGTGTGTGTGTGTGTGTGTGTGTGTGTGTGTGTGTGTGTGTGTGTGTGTATACTCTCAAAGAGAGCTAATTTTGGGAGTGCGTGACATATGTAGTTTCATAGAATTTCAATTAAGTATTGAGATATCATGAATGTTTTAGTAAATGAATAAACTAATTTTAGAGTTTTCCAAAAATTAGGGTCATTTCTTTATTTTTTATCTATGAATTTGCTACAAATATATCTTTCTCATGAGATGTGAATGGATATCTACCATGGAATGAATCATTAGTGAGAAAATATTTTTATGCTATTTTTATTTTCTTTCTTTTAAAAATATCACTTAGTCCACTCGCAAATGAATGCCTTGAATGCTATTTTTTTTGTTTAAATTAATTTTGAGCATATGAGTAAATGAAAAGAGGGGTACCACCTATAAAAAAAATAGAGGGAATTTAAATAAGTCCCAAGGAGGTTCACTATTCTCCTTGATATGAAGAGATATTAACAAGTTTCTCCTAGCATGACTTGGTTTTGCATGAAAGAATTGTAAAAATGAGGTGGGGTTGGGTATGTGCTATATTTGTTGTATGAATAAACCCATGCATGATTTGTATGCACCACTCACATAGGGGGTGGTTTTTTGTGTCTATTTTGGTGGTTTTCAATATGCAATTTTCGATTTTAGTAGTTTTGGATGCATGTTGGTTTTTCCTATCATTTTATAGATCTAGTGAAAGGAACTATGGTTATTTTATAGTCTAGGGTTAAGGGACCAGGGCTTTATGAATGCTACAATATATACATATTGTATTGTAACATTGTAAAAATATTATACTGAAAAATATTGTTGGTTTTCCTACTTTTGTTTTCGAGGATAAAATCTTTTTGTTAATGTGTGTTTTTAATTGAATATTTTATGTTTTGTTGAGAATATGTTTGCATGAATTATCTATGCAAAACCAAAACCTGCATATAGAAAATATTTAGAGTTTTTTTATTTCCCCCTCAACAATTGATCTAGGCTTATGAAATAATGCAATATAATATGGATAAAAACACAAACATAGAGATGTAGTATAAATACACTTCCATTTCATTAATATCGAAGAACTGAAGTATGCTTACATACATAATGGAAATAAACTAGTTCGGACGAGGATATATTATCTCTAAGAAGAGATTTGGTGGCTACATGCCTTTGAAATGTGTTACAATGAGGCTCAAGGGCCTTTTTATTTTTGAACAACAAGGGAAAAAACATAAACAACAAAAACCCTAACCCCAGGAGATGGAACGCTAAGAGTTTGTGGGCCCCGTTGGGGTTATTTTGGTAGCCAACTTCTGGGGGTCGTAACTTGGTCATATTACCTCATTCAAAATATATCTATGAGTACTACAAGATTCATCTCAAGTCATTTCAAGCGACTATGGCTTGCTACAAACTTCAAAAAACGTCGTTTAGGGGGTCAAAACTTCTTTAGAAGTTCAAGACCCGAAAAACTACTAAAAATAGTAAATGTTGCTATAAACAAGGAAACAAATGAAACCAACTTGAGGACTAGGTGGAATAGGTGGGTGGTCACCAATATACACCTGAATCAATCCTCCCTCCCTAGGAAGCAATGGTCTCCATTGCGTGCAGAGCCTCCATGAGGTGAGGAAATTTCTGTTGAACCTGGTCCCTGGTGAACCACTTTCCCTTGTGAAGGAGTTGACCTTCTTTGAAAACTCAATAAAGTTTGATCCCATGTTGGTGAGTGTTCTTGATTCGATCAGTTATGGCCTATTCCACACAATTTGGTTTCAATTCTGTTGGAGTGAGTTTTTATGCAATATTGGATGTGTCACCTAGAACTTGTGTGGCACCCGATGTTGATCATGTCATTGATTGTACTTAGTATTTTCTTTGTCCAATATGTCACGGAACTGGTGGCAGATGTGTTGAATGCACTTAATGAATTATTTTGGCCTTGTCAGCTTCAGACTGGATATGAGCCGAATTTTTTTGACTAACTGCAAATTGTATTGCCACATCGATGGGACATGGTGCTTGGAATCCCAACCTCGCCTGAAAAGGGTTGTGTCCAGTTGAGCTATGGAGAGCTCTGTTGGAGTTTTCCCAGACATAAGGGAGGCTTTCATCCCATGTTCATGTATGATTTGAGTTGTACATGTGCAAAATGTGTATGATCATCCTATTGGTGACCTATTTTTGGCCATAATTTTGGGGGTGGAAATTCATGGAGTTAGTGAGCTTGGCATCTAGCATCGACCAAATACTTGAACAAAATGTACTTAGGAACCTATTGTCCTGGTCTGAGATAATGGACTATGGGATCCCAAAGTGTACCCACACACATTCAAAGAATATTTTTGCAGTGGATTTTTCAGTGATTCTCTTCTTGCAGGCTGCCAAAATGGCCATCTTAGATAATTTTTCGACGACTACGAAAACACAGTCATTGCCATGTTTATTAGAAGAAAGGTCTGACATGTAATCCATGGAGATGGACTCCCAAGGTCGACCAGGATTAGGCAGAGGAGTATATAGGCCTAGCTTCTTTATGGTCAGTTTGGAAATGGCAAAGGAAGCGCAGGATATGAAGTACTTCCCAACATCCTCTCAAAGTTTCCACCATTAAAAATACTTTTGTAGCATTGTCATTGTTTTCTCTACCCAGAAATGTCCAACAAACCGACTATAGTGTGCTTCCAAAATAATATTGGCATGCTCGCTTGAAGGAACACATATTTTTCCCAGGTGGCATAACAATGCATCCTGGAGGTGAAAATTTCGAACTTGCTTGCATTCCAAGAGTGTCTGGTATGTGTTTTTGAATTCAGGATCGCTCTTTTAAAGATGCGACCATTCCAAAGTCTCGTGCCCACAAGAGTCGAGCACAGCAGTCAGTGCCATGACTGGTGGTCGACTAAGGCAGTCTGCAACATTTTTGGTGCTTCCCTTCTTGTACTTAATTTTTAAATGGAAATTTTGCAGGTATGTGGACCATTTTTTATGGCATTCGTTCTACAACTTCCCTTGGGTTCGGATAAACTATATGGTACGATGGTCTGTGTGGATGACTATTTCCTTCCCCAAAATGTAATACTTCCATTATAGAAAAACCTACACAATGGAATGCATCTCTTTGTCATATGTGGGATACTTTCATATGGTGTCTGAAAGTGTCTCACTGTGATATGCCACTAGATGCCCATGTTGGGTAAGAACTACACCAATAACATAGTCAAAGGCATCTTTCTCAATATAAGATGGTTGTTTCAAGTTTGGTAATGTTAGAATTGGTGTAGAGATGAGGTGATGCTTCAACTCAATGAACTTTGGTTTCGCTCCTCCCTTGGTGACTTGACTCAAAGGCCAAGTGATATGAGAGAACCACAACATGAACCTGCAGTAGAAGTTGGAAAGACCCAAAACGTTGTGGAGTTCTGTTAGAGTGGTTGGGGCTGGCCAATCCCAGATGAATTGTACCTTGGTTGGGTACCCATGCACACCCTTCTCATCAATGATGTACCCCGGATATTGAACCTGGGTCATACCAAAAGTGCATTTCTCTAAATTGGTACACAACTTGTGTTGCCACAGTTTTTTGAGGACCTGTCGAATGTGGTGGAGGTGCTCTTCCCAACTCTGGTTAAAGATCAGGATGTCATCCAAATACACCACCAAGAATGAGTTGTTGAAGGGTCGCAAAATGTTGTCCATTAGCCTCATGAAGGTTGTGTGGGAATTCATCAACCCGCATTAGGGGAATTTTGAGGTCTAAAATGGGCCTCCTAAGGAAAATGTACAATCAAAATTCACTTTATGAGAACCAATCACATTTTAGGGGATGACATTATCCCTAATGGTTGAGGTATCATTGCTTGAGTTAAAGGTACTTACTAGTCACATTCTCAATGGTGGATAAAAACTCATGGTTAACCATGGTAGTGCTCTAAGTACTTTTAAATTCAAAGTAAAGTACTCATAATAAATGTCATTTCACATTTTATGAATAAAAATATATTATTGTCATTTCATATTTCTTGAAAGAAACAATGCATATCCCTATACATTTATTATATTATATTATTTTCATATAGTATATTAATTACATGTTATTATACAATTTAAATAATATAAATTTTAATTAATAGCATATAATATAATTAAGAATTTATAAATTTTTATTTTTTATTTTATTTTAAGTTATTTAAGTATAAAGGACAAATACATTATTTGTTCAATGATAATGACTTTTTCTTGAAAATCTCATTCTTATTTATAGTCACATCAATACAATTTTTTTATTAATTTTATTTTTTTACAACTTTTGAATTGAATTTGACTATGGTTACATGGATTGTAGTGCAAAAAGTGAATTGCAAATTCATAAATATTATTTTATTGGTTTAGCTATTATTTTATTATTTCCTTAGGAGGCCCATTTTAGACCTCAAAATTCCCCTAATGAAAGGCATGACCAGCCATTCAAAAAGACCGTCCTTGTATTTGAAGGTAGTCTTCCACATATCATAGGGTTTGATTGCTACCTGGTAATAACCATACTTCAATTCAATCTTGATTAAATATTTGGCCCCCTTGAGTTGGTTCAGAAGGTCATCAATCTGAAGGATCGGATACCTATTACGGAGAGTGATCTTGTTTAGCGCTCAATAGTTAATACATATTCTCGAGGTCCCATCCTTATTCCGTACCAACATGATCAGGTTCCCATAAGGTGATGAACTTGGCCTAATGTGACCTTTCTGCAGCACCTCTTGAATCTACCTCTTGATTTCATCATTATCTAGAATAGAGTGTCGATAGATTGGTCCATTGGGTAGCGGCGCACCTGGTGTCAGATCGATGGAGTGCTTGACCTGACAGTGTAAAGGTAGCCTTGCAGGTCAGGTGAAGATGTCCCTATACTCCTCCATGACCTTGTCCATCTATTGTTGCGCCCAGATGATCCTTGTTTGGAGGTTGTGGCCACTATATTATTCTCTCCCTAAGGGTGAATCATAAGGAAAACGAATTTCCTGGTGTAGGAAATTATATTACTGCATTGCTTCATAGTGATCAAAGAGATGGCGATCGGTGGTGCTACCTTCGATATCTTGTACAACTTATTCCCCAAACTAATAATAATAGTGTGATTTCTAGACTCATAAACATCATGTCGCTTCCACAAGTATGGTTGGCCAAATAATACATCACAAAATTCAAGAGGAGAAACATCACACAGTACCTAATATGTGAAGGAATTGATGTTGTAGGGGAGGTGACATTGTTGGCTGATGCAAAGATCTCATCCTTGGTGAAGCCACCCGATGGTGTATGGCTTCAGGTGTGCTATGGTCAGTAGGCCCAGTCGATTCATGGCCTTTAATGAAATGAGGTTCTTTTGGCTCCCATTATCGACAATGAACTGCATCGAAGAACCCTTCACCCACATCTGTGAATGGAATAGGCGCTCGCCCTCCTCTAAATATCTGGGCTCATCCTTATGGATATTGGTGGTGGCAACGGTAGCACTGGGCTACACATCAATAATCTGCTTTCCTTTTTCATTCCCCCTGTTAGGTTTTGACTCAGAGTCAGAACATGCAACTGATTCGGAAGCCTTCATTTGGGCCACCAGTGAACTTATGGAACTCACAACACTTTCTGGTTTCCTTCTTTGTCTCGTGGTATTTTTCTTTTCTTCCTGCTTCGATGGGTTGTCCTGGATCACCCCACCTTGGCCTTTCCCTTTGTTCTAAAGTTTGGAGGGGAATTTCCCTTGCTTCAGATTTGCAGAAAAAAACTATCATTTCTTCTGTTTAAACTTCTTCCTGATCTTGATAGCATATTGATAAGTGACACTGAGTGAGGATATGTCTAGGAACTCCATTTTTTCATCGATGTACTTATGTAAACAACCATGGTACTTGAGTACCAAATTCCCCTCAAAATCCTTGATACCCATCTTCGTGTGAAGGGCATGAAAACCATTTGTGAAGTCTGACACATCTTGGTCCATTCCAGCCTGATCCCAACCTAGTGAAAATAAACCTTTCAAGGGAAGGGACCACATAGTGGATATAGAAGCTCAGAAGCCCATCTTAGCTATAAAGTGTGTCTTTCTTGGGCTCGAAAGAAAAGTCTTTTAAATTGACCTGTTCCTGTATTTCATTTCGTTCTTCTTACTAGGTGGGTGGTCCTACTTCTATGCCTTCTTACTTTACCAGGCTGGGAGTAGAAAAGGATATGGTGTTTTAGCTGGATGGAGAATTATAACCAAATTTGTTCTTGTATGAGTTTTCTGGATGTTGGAGAAGCTTAATTCGTATATGGTAAGGTATGGTGTTTTTAAAATAATTCGTATATTTTAGGTCAGATTTCGGAGCTATAAAATATTTTTTAAATAAAAATATGAAAATACATGACTATCCAATTATTTGACCACCAGAATAGCAGGTCGTTAAGGCAACCAAAATTTTTATAATAAAAAAAAAACCCTACCATCTGACTACCTGACTTAAGATAAAATCCAACTATTGTGTAATCAGGATCAAGATGAAATAAATAAATAATAAATGGAAAACCACTCGATTTTCCGACCCCCGACTACATGACCATCCGAATAAAATATTATTTTTTATTGATTTGCGTGTAGTTCACTTTTTGAAATAGATTTTAAAATTCTTTTGTTTCACATTCAATTGATTTTTTTGTTAAATCAAAAATAAATTTATCCGATCATTTCTTGATTCATGAAAATAAACAATTGGCTTGCATTACGGGAAATTAATGAACAAAATTAATTTACACATTTCTTGGATTTTTAAATCAAAATTCGCAAGTTCTTATATTATTTCGTTTGTAGGCTATTCTTTAAAGCCTGGTTCAAAGATAATTTTTGATCCGGATTTATGCAGGAACACAATAGAATACACATATAACAATAATTACAAAGATGCAGTGGAAATAACACTTCATTTCATTAATATAAAAGAACTAAAATTTTCTTACAGACAGAATGGAAATAAACTAGCTAGGGCGCTGGTAGCTTATCTCTAAGAAGAGATGTGGCAACTACAGGCCTCTGAACTCTATGTTACAATGAGGTTCGAAGGCCTATATATTATTGAGAAACAGTGGAAAACCCTAAACATCCAAAAACCTAACCCTAGGAGATGAAATGCCAGAATATGGGCCTCGTCGGGGTAAATTGGTACATCAATTTCTCGGGGTCGTAACTTTGGCATACTATCTCCGTTTGATGCACATGATACATCGTTAGAAAGATCTATCTGAGGACTACAACTTTTGGCTGCAAATATAGATTTCGAAATGGAATCATATTCACCGGAAAAATGATGCCCAGAAAACGTCGTTTAGGACCTAAAAACGGCTCTGGAAGTTTAGGACCTGAAAAACTACTAAAAATAGTAAGTTGTGCCGAAACTGAAAAATTGAAAGAGACAATGGTGGGGCCCCAAATGGAATAGGCAGGTGGCCACCAATATCCACCTGGATCAATTTTGAATTAAGAAAATATGATATCAGTTACAGGAATTCTATGTAAGAAAAATTATTTTATGGGTAATTATTAATTCAATTTTTCAATAAGAGAAGTTGAATTATGCTTTGTTTTTGTTTACAGTCATAGAACGGAAAAAAGGGGAAAAACTCTCACAACTAAATAATAAATGGAGAAAATAAGGAGAAAATTAAAGAAATGGAGAATCCACAGCCAGAGGTCAGCTTCAACCCGTTCCTCATCTCACACTCAACTTACAAGACACAAAAATCAAGTACGATGAGATGTGAATAAATGTTTGATTTATTTGAGGAAAGAGGACGACTAAACAACAAAATATATTCTCAAAAAAATAACAACCAGTTTGAAGCAATAAGAGAAAAAATGTTACACAAAGTAGCTGCTAGGGCCAGAATTTTTCCTTATTATGACATAGTTTCATGGATTTTTTCTATGTTGATATTAAAACCCGAAAAATATCAGACCATAAGAAAATTAGCATAGCCTCATGGAAAACTGAAGTCCTATCGGCCATATATAAGCACA
The DNA here is from genome assembly GCA_034641835.2 of Pinus albicaulis. Taxonomy (NCBI): domain Eukaryota; kingdom Viridiplantae; phylum Streptophyta; class Pinopsida; order Pinales; family Pinaceae; genus Pinus; species Pinus albicaulis. The sequence goes on along the minus strand of CM076574.1, from coordinate 1,146,030,925 downwards.
ATACCCCATAAATCCACCTTAATGCTGATTACCAATTTTTGAAGCACCGTCTCAAGAAATGTGAATATAATTATGATAGAGTGATTGAAGACTGGTTAAGGGAAGATTATGAGGTTTTCAATCTCAGAGCAAACAAACAGTATCTCGTAGCTATTTTTAAGAAAACCATAAGGTTTATTATTAAAATGCCAACAAAATTATATGGGGAGAAATATCCTGAAAATTGTAAGACCAAATGGATCCCAATAATCCATAGAATTTTAAATGAGAAGAAACGTCTAAAATAAGTTGAGAGTTTGTCAAAAACTATCACAAATTCATTAAAATTGTCATTATCATCTCCCCTTGGATACAAATGAATTTTCTACATGTTTTCTTATCTCATAGATTTTTTCATTGCCTCAGCTCCATTCCCACTCATGAAATGGAACTACACATCTAATCAGTAGCTACCCATCCAAAACTATGCTTCTATCCTATGGGAGTAAAAATTTATATTTCATCTTTGTGATATTTACAATTATGTCTTAATTCCTTCCATGAAATCTTGTTTGGAAAAGCACCTCCCAAGGTTAGTCAAAATCTGAAAGAAATCCTAGAGTCTATTGGTCATTGGTTTGTGGAGGAATTATTTTCCTATATAAATTTTTTTGAAAGTGAGGTTGGTCTTCACCTTTTACCCTCTTATATCCCTGAAAATATTTCTCTCAGAGAAGTTTCAAATCAACTTGTTTTAAATGGCTAAGCTAAAAATTTAAGTAAACTGCAAAAGAAATTTTGGCATGGTTTTCCAATCAATTTTGGTGACATAAGTATCAGGGATGGAGGGCATGGATTCAAGGAAGCCAAAGAGCTTCAAGAATTTTGGTTATTTTCTTTACCTCACGATGGCTATGATCCTATTGAAATTATTAACAATCGTTACATAACAAACATTTATATGAAAATATTTACTCATCGAGAACCTCCATTTGATGAAATTTTCATACTATATTGATGATTTTCAGCAGACTGTTGAAAGGGGAAAGATCTTAAATATTGAAACAGGAGACTGGTTAAAAAGGTTTAGGGAAAATATGTTGTAAAATTTCCTAAAAGAAAAATTTGTACGTATCAACATTTCTTTTGAGCAATTAAAGTCTTATGATTTTTTTTAGTTTAATTTCAACCAACTCACTTCTAATCCTTCAGTTGTTTCTCAAAAGGAAAAAAGGGTTGTAATTGAAAAAATAAAATATGGTGTTGTCATAGGTAAGGAATAAGAGGTCACAATAATGGAAATTATGAAAGAAAAGTCAAAAAGTGTAGTAACAACAAAAAAATAGAAAAGGAAATAACAATTGAACAAGAAATTATTGAAATTAATTCCCTAGAAGAAAAAGAGCAGAAGAAACCAAAAACTACAGTAGACGAAGAGTTGGAAATTGATGTGGAGACAGAGAAGCAAATATCTAGTGAAATTTCCACCAAGAAGAATGGGAAGACAATGGAATCTCATGGAAATATAGATACTATTTCAACTACATATCCTAAGACCTATGTAACACCCATTTCAAAAAATATTCCTTGGGAATCATTTTTTTTCAAACTAGTTTCTGAGTTAGAGGTTGTTCCAGATAAAATTCCTTCTATGACAGATTATTATTTCAATGCTCAAACGAAATCAGTGGCAAGAAGAAAAATAAATAAAGTATGATTCTTTAGAGATTGTGTTTGAATTTAGTTGGCGAGATTAGGGAGATGTGAAAGAAAAAGCCAAATAATCCTCTCAGGCTTCAGGAGATTTTGTTAATTACAACCAATATCATTTGGATGAGCTTGCAACTTTATATGATAACAATCTATAAAATATTAAATTTTTAGAGAAGAAATTGGAGAAAAGTGAATTTTTTATTGAAGATAATTGGCAAAATCATTCTGCAACTCTAATTCAAGGATTCGTTGTAGAAAGGGAAAATCTCCATAAGCAGTTTTAGAAAGAATTGAAAGAGGTAAATTAAAAACATGAGCGACACATTCAATAATTAAGGAAAATGCATGAAGAGAAAATTTGTATCTCGAAGGAAAATGATAATAATAATTATGAGATTATGACCACAAATTTACAAGAAAAAAATAAAATCTCTTTATAATCAAGAGACCACGTAGATTTTGGGAGTTTTCAGAGAGAAATATTTACAAATTTGTATAATTTTAAGGAAAAATCAATCAAATTTCTATAAAAATATGGATAAAATCTCAAGGTTTTATCATGAAATTACAAACTTAAATGAAAAAATCGATTCACTAATAAAAGAGGACAAATCTATTGAGAACACTTTTTTGTCTATTATAGATTGGGAAAAGGAATTTCGATCTAATGAAATTCCAAAAGCTTCAAAGAGAGATAACAGATTGATGCTTGCATCCTTAAGCAACAAGGAAGATGAAGCTAAAGAAATCAAAAAATGGATACAAACAACACAAAGACATTGTTTGAAAATTTGAGAGAAAGGAACAAACTTTATAGAAGAATTCGATCTCCCAGGTTCAAAGCCACTGATGGAGACTGTTCCAAGAGAATTAAAGTGGCCAATAGAAGATCTTATCACAAAGGATCATGTAGAAATCAAAAGGATTAAAGTCTCGAAACAACAAACTTTCCAGAAATTTCTACAACTACATTTTGAACTAATCAAGTTGATTGATAAATTTGAAATCAAGTATTAGAAGAAAAGGAAAAAGGTCAACAGTTGATTTCCAGTTGCTAAATCAACATAATCAGTTTCCTTCCATTCACTTTTCTGTTGTTTCAAAAATATATTGAAAATGGGCAAAGCATATCATATTTTGTGCATCCCACCTATTTCTCAGTCTCAACTACGAAGATTCTGAAGGTGAGGAAAGGTTTCCTACTTCTCAAGACGATATCAGTTGATCAAGGATAAGATATCTATTTTTAGAATTAAGCATATAATTTCAGAAAATATGTTTATTTTCTTTTTTCTAGACTTATTTTATTTTTCCTATAATTTATAGACCCTTTTGTGTTGTTGTAAAGGGTCAAGAAATGGTGAAGGCCACAGACTTGTACTTTTGAATGAGTTTTGAAGTACCAACTTTTTTAAGACCATTTTCAATCTTAATGTGCGATGAGCTATGAGATTTATGCCAGGACATCATTTTAATTACTTAATGGATGATTTTGGTATTTCTCTATAACTTATGCTATTTAATTCCGAATGAATATTTGATTACTCTGTTAGACATTTCTTATGATATGTTACAATTTACATATTTTTATCATCGGGAGTTGACAAATTGTCAATTTGTACATTACTAGTTGATCACTGAAATTGAATATTCAAATACAGGATTTTATTGCTCTCATTTGAGAGATAGAAGTTATCATTAATTTCCTTTATATAATACATGGACATATATTTCAGAAAATACCCAAAATTTGCTTAAATGAGATTAAAACCAAAAAAAATATTTTTGAAGTTTTTACATAAAACTTCTCACAAAATTATCTATTCGATTTTCTGGATTCAAAATCCAGATAGGATTTTAAATAACATAATATTTCACATCGTATTGTGTTCATTTAAATCCTTTAATCTTTGTTGTTTGAACTAATTTTATCATACTAACAAATTATGTTTATATTTTTGTAAATTATTAGAATATATCATATATTTCCTATAGATTAATTATATTTTTTGTTAGTTTAATTTTAGTTTTAAATAATACAGGAAATCGTGCCTTTGTTCCGTAGAGTATATGACCATTTAAATGAGAAATATTCTAATTGGGACTATGATCGGGAAAATACTCATCAGTTTCAGGAGAAATTCTTCCGCCTATCAGCACCTAGTAAGGGTTTAGGGCTTCCCTCAACAATGTTAGCCTCATACTCATATAAATAATCAATAAGTCCAAGTATACACAAAATAATAAAATTATGAAATTATTAATCATGAAATTAGACTTAATCTAGAAGTCTAAGTATGACAAAAGATGTGGATAATGAGGGAGGGAAGTTAGGGATGAATTCACACAAAATCAGCTTAGATATTTGTGGAGATATTCATGGAGATATTGTGGAGACAGTTATGGAGAAGGTTCAACCAACTAGTCAAATTGGTTATTTGTTATGAGAAACTCAATTCTATAATACGAGGCCTCATCTTTGTGTGAATAATGCACCATTATTATTCATGAACATACAATCAAACTTAAATCCTTTTCTTCCACGTATATTTTCTCTTGATATTATTATTTGTTTTCATTTATTATTTTCAATTGGTATCCGATCCATGTAGAAATTATACAACAAGCATGTATATCATGGATTCAATCCGATCTAACAATGTGCTAATGCTAGATACTAAATCACTTCTACAAATCAATTGCAGAATTAAAAACACAATCGCCAATCACATGAAGCAAAGAAGAACAAATCAAACCACAACACAGATAATTTCCTGGGGAAAGCTTTCTGCTCAAAACCCCTCTATCATATATTGTATATTCCACAAGGAATCATGAAACAATTACAATGCAATTCTTCTCACAAGAATCTCCTGCAATCTGCCTATTGTCTCACACTGATCTAGACAAAATTGGGCCAATACTCAGCCAATTCTCAGTCTGTCTTTAGCCTGCCTTGCTGATGCAGTTCATGAGGAATGAAATCCTTTTTCATAAGGAATTCCAGCCTTCCTACACTGCGCTGAGTATCATGGGCATCCTGTGGTGTTTTAACTACACCTAGGTAGCCTACTAATATCACAACTGATAGTTAACCTCCCTTTAACCTTTGTCTCAATTAGGTCTCCACTGGAACTGACATGCATGCAACTAATAATAGTGAATCCTCAGTTTCTTGTGAGATATCTAATTGTTAATTAAATAATATTTAATTCACTTGATCTCTCACTAGTGCAACAAACAATTACAACTAGTTCAACTGACTCTAACTCACCTAACTGAGTTAAATGATTACACATGCATTAAACTAATGCACTTAACTGTAAATTGAACTCTAAAGCACATAGAATCACTCTACATGACTCACCAACTACCCTCAAATCAAAATACATGAGCTAAATAAGTTTATCACACTCAGTTAACTATTACAAGTGATTTTGAGATTAGATTACATTTTATTGTCCAATTTAATTAAGGGATAATTAAACTTGACACATATCCAATTTATTAAATAAATTTAATTTCACACTAATGTATCACTAGGACCCATCACTACATGACATGTGGTCCCACACTATTGGAGGTGTTTTCATGTTGTTTCTGGATGCCAATTTCATTGTTTCTTGTTGCAAACTTCAACACTCCCTCTCAACAAGAAAGGAATGTCCTTACATGCGACATGCACCTCATGCATGCGACATGCAACCACATGCATGCGACATGCAACTTCATGCATGTGGCATGAAACCTCATGCATGCGACATGCAACCATTGCATGCGACATGCAACTCTTGCATGCAACACTTCTCTAGTGTTTCTTGCACATGCAATTCTTGCATGCAACACTTCGCTAGTGTTTCTCACACATGAAACATTTGCATGCAACACTTCTGAAATTGAATAGCCTCCAAACAACTGAATCAATATAATGCATCTATCATCAGAGTCTTATGACTGCTGCTAGGTATTTCACATGTCTACTGGACTCTCTGCTCTGTTGACATCTGCATCCATGCACTTGGCACTGCTGCCAACTCTAATCTGCGCTCCAATATCAGACACCTGTAATTTTGATTTTTTTCCTCTTGACATATGATTGCATCAATATAATTGATCCTGCTACTACTTCTCTGTGGGCTCCTCGTAGCCAAGTTCGATCCATGAGATGCACCATCTCTAGGACCCTGCCCAAATTTCTTCTTGGGATTAATCTTGCATGTCGCCCCACCTCATACCTAGAGGTATAGATGCATGCACTCCCTCTGCCCATATGGCTTGAAATATTTCTGCTTGAGAGGTTTTTTCCACTCCATGATCCTCCGCATGTGGTTGCTCCACATCTTGAAGTTCATTCTCACCTGCATGCAAATCCAAATCCCTCTCAAGGGACAATTGCATGGCTTTCTCAAACTTCCCAAAGGTTGGAAGCTCTGTAGAAATCGAATCTACATCAAGTCTGTAGAGATTCTTCACATGAATCCCAATATTCTTTGCTTTTCTTATTGTTTTGTGTTGTAGGAAAGCTTTTCCTTCACTAAAAACAACATCATAGCCTCTATCCTCCAAAATTGCAACTGAGACTAAATTTTTCTTCAAACCCGATACATGAATTACATATTTTAATTGAAAGGGTTTACCTGACTGTCTCTAGAAGGTAATGGTACCAATCTGGATAGTACTGTACCACTCGTCATCACCCATTTCAATATGCATCTAGAGATCCTTCTCCTTCAGGATACTAAAAATTTCCTTGTCTCCCGTCATATGAAAGGAAGCACTACTATCCAAATACCACACAGATCCCAATTTACTTGACACCATGCATGCAATCAATGAGAATTCAAGCTCAAATTGCGAGGCCAAAGCCTTACCAGCTACAATCCTCCAACCTTCTTGTTCTTATTATTTTGTGGACAATTTGTGGCATAATGTCCATGCTCGTGACAATGAAAACACTTCACCCTCGACATGTCGTGCTCCTTGCCTTCTTCACCGACCTCATATTTGGAATGGAATTTCTTCCCCTTCCCTTTCTTCGCCTTGGCAGCCAAAGCACAATCTTCTTCATCTTCATTCTTAGATGAAGATCCATCTTTGTTATTCCATCTAAACTCCTCCTGGACCAAATCCGACCACAGTCGTTCCCAATCTAGCAGCTTTTCCTTTCCATTGACAGAGGCTTGATAACTTTCCAACTCTTGGGAAGTCCTAGGAGAGCTAGGCTCACCAAATCATCATTAGCGACAATTATTCCTACACTCCCAAGCTCATCCCAACATTGGACAAACTTTATTAAGTATACCAGAATATTTTTTTTCTTCTCCATATTGATCTTCCTGAGTTTATCTTTGAGCGCCAATTTCATATGGTTTCTATTGCTCTGAAACAGATCCATAAAAGCCTTCCACATTGCATATGGTGTTTCTTTCCCATGGAGGCTTGAGACAAACTAGTCTCATACTCCCTCCAATAAGGTCATCCTCACCCTTGCCACTTTATTTTTCCATGCATCAAGATTTGCAGCATCTGTCATAGTGGGTTTAGGAACATCATTGTCAATGAATTCCTTCAAGCCATTGTCTTCGAGTACTACCTCCATCCTGTCTCTCCAAGAAATATAGTTAGAGTTTCCTTTGAGTGCATACTCCAATCTCAAGCCATTGAAATCCATTTAAATCCTGAATCAGTTATTGCACCAAGAAAGTCTTTCTCCAAATTCGAATTCTATCCAGTCACAAACTCAAATCCTCCTTCACTATTTTGATTTACTGTGCTCTGATACCATGTATAAATTATACAACAAGTATGTATATCATGGATTCAATCCAATCTAACAATGTGCTAAAGCTAGATACTGAATCACTTCTACAAATCAATTGCAGAATTAAAAACACAATCGTCAATCACATGAAGCAAAGAAGAATCAATCAAACCACAACACAGATAATTTCATGGGGAAAGATTGCTGCTCAAAACCCCTCTATCATATATTTTATATTCCACAAAGAATCATGAAAAAATTACAATGCAATTCTTCTCACAAGAATCTCCTATAATATGCCTATTGTCTCACACTGATCTGGAAAAAATTGGGCCAATAATCAGCCAATTATCAACATGTCTTAATCCTGCATTGCTCACGCAGTTCATGAGGAATGCAATCCTTATTCACAAGTAATCCCAGCCTTGCTACACTATGTCAAGTATCATGGGATCCTGTGGTGTTTTAACTACACCTAGGTAGCCTGCTAATATCACAACTAATAGTTAACCTCCATTTAACCTTTGTCTCAACTGGGCCTCCACTGGAACTGACATGCATGAAGCTAATAATAGTAAATCCTCAGTTGCATGTGAGATCACTAATTGTGAATTAAATAAAATTTAATTCACTTGATCTCTCACTAGTGCAGCAAACAGTTACAACTAGTTCAAATGACTCTAACTCACCTAAATGAGTTAATTTGTAGAAATTTATTAATAATGATGTATTACTGGATTCTCCTGATCTAAAAAATTAATCTTATGTTAAATCCAGAATCCTTCCACTGTTAATTTTTCAGAAATTAAATCGCCAATTGCAAACACATGTGAAGAAAATCAATCGCACATAAACACCATTGTTTAATGGGAAAGCTTAAAGCTAAAAAACCCAACTATTATATATTTTGTATATCAATGGATCATGTAATAATCTCGTACAAAGCTTAGTACATCAAGCTCTCAGTACAATCAACAATAATTACACACTGTCATGCAAACATTTTCATATCTATGCACCAATTTCTTGCCTCCTGACAGCCGACCTCCACTATGCAATCCCTACTAAAGAAGACCACTGAATGAATTCGATTTGGCCTCGCCTTGACTGCACAATCCTCATTGGCATCTCCAATGTGTGTCAGATGCATTGAATGCATCACTATAGTCACGACAGATAGTCCATCTCACCCTTTCACCTATCTATCCATTGGGTCTCCATTGGAACTGACATGCAAGTAGTTAACTGTTGTATTTGTTCAGTTTTTAGTGAGTTATTAGTTGTGAATTAATTAATTAATTAATTCACTAAACTCTCACTAGTGTATCTTTTAGTTAGACTAGATACAACTAGCTCAACTGAGTTAAACTGAATAACAATTCCCGTAACTACTCTTCCAACTCTATCATAACTTTGCAACTTCAGTTCTAACTGAGTCCTCCATGCATGAGCCACCAATAACCCTAAGAAGTGCATAATTCCTTCAGCCCACTGATTTTCCAAATCTGTTCACTAAAATAAAGTGATCCAAGAGAATAAGTTGATATTTATTGCTGGATTATTATTAAGGGCTAATAATAATCGACATGCATCTATATTTAGATTGACGATCTATAAATAGACTTTGCCCAATATTATAAAAATAGAATTTCATCTATTTTTCACATTTTACCAACCATCTACAAATAAAATCCTGCAACTTATAGAATATGCTCACCATGTCTAAAAATAGACATACACCTAAAAATAGCCTGCGAGCCCCACTTAGTGAAGGTGCTTACTTTTCACTAAGCTCATCATATTGTTGAATCTCAACACTCCCTCTCAACAAGATAGGGATTATCCTTCACCCCGATCCTGTCCCTATCGTATTCGAATTTTCTCCTACTGAGCGCCTTCGTCAAAATATCTGCATCCTGATCTTCCATAGAAATGTATTGAAGCAACATGATCTTCCACTGCACACAATCTTTGATATGATGATATTGGATATCAATATGTTTAGATCTATCATGAAACATGGGATTAATCGAGAGTTAAATGCAACTCTGATTATCACAATTTATCATTTTAGGATCTAAATGAGAACCGAACAAACCGACCAGGATCTTCCTTATCCAGATAGCCTCACATGTAGCTTGACTTGCTGCCATGTATTTTTCTTCCACTAAACTGAGTGCCACAGATCTTTGTTTCCTACTGTACCAAGAAACTGTTGTAGATCCGATACTGAAAAACCCTCCTGATGTGCTCTTTATGTCCGTTGTGCTTCTTGCCCAATCTGCATCCATGAAGCCATGCAACTTCACCTCATTCGTCTGTCTATACCATAAGCCATACTCAGATGTGCCCATGAGATACCTCAGGACATGCTTGTTTGCCTTCTAAAAGAGCTTGGTAGGCTTAACCATCGCTTGACTAAGTTTTTTCACTGCATAACATATGTCTGGTCTTGTATTAACTAAATATATGAGCGAACCCACCAACTATTGATAGACAATAGCATCCACTACCTCTGCCGATGTAGCATCCTCTTTCCTCCAATTTCTTGGAAGAGGAGTATCCATGGGCTTGCAGTCCTCCATGTGAAACCTACCAAGTATCTCCCTAGAATACTTGCCTAGAGACATAAACAGTTCACCTTCTCGCTGCCATATTTCCAATCCAAGGAAATAATGAAGGAGGCCCAAATCCTTCATCTCAAACTCCTTTGCAAGATCTGCCTTGCATGAGTGTATCAACTGCTCATCACCCATTAGTATTAATTCATCAACATAAAGAAAAATGATTAAAATCTTACCCTCCACCACAATTTGGTATAGGTTTGCATCCGCCTCACTCTTGGTGAAGCCAATTCTAGTGAAATAGTTGTCGATCTATGTGCACCAAGAATGGGGTGCTTGCTTCAGCCCATACAACGCTCTTTTGATTCTGCACACATGCAACTCACTGTTGAAGATCTCAAATCCTTTAGGCTTCTCAATGTACACCTCTTCCTCAATGATCCCATTAAGGAACACAGTCTTCACATCCATCTGATGAATGTGCCAACCATCTACGCTAAGAGAGCAAGGATGGTCCTTATGGAAGAATACCGTGCGCCAGGTGCAAATATTTATTCATAATAAATCCTCTCGATTTTTTAGAAGCCTCGGGAAACAACTCTTGCCTTATACTTCTCAACGCTCCCATCAGCAGCTTGCTTTACCTTGTAGATCCATCTTGAACCTACCACTGATTTACCCACCAGCCTTGGAACAATCTCCCAAGCACTGTTTCTGACAATGGAGTCATACTCCTCCACCATGGCATCTACCCATGTGGGCTCTTGCACTTCTTCTTCAAAAGAAGATGGCCCTGTCACGATACACTTGCTCATAAGAGCCATGTATCCAGTAAATAGGTCAGGTGACTATCTATGTCTGCGCTGTTGTTACACAGCAATTTGTCACCGTCCCTACCATTCCCCATCCCGCACAATGGAGGACCCATTATGTGACCTGTGAACACTGTCATGCCTTGAAAACATCATCAATGCATCCCTCTGAGTATGAGCTTCATTTCCCCTTGAGACATCTCCTTGCAAAATCCATGAAAAACAGCTCTTTTTGCATTGGCGCGGGTAGACAGTTCAGTACTCGCGCCACTCAGGGAAATCCTGTAAAGAGGTCGCGCCACTTGGCGCTCTGTCATAGAGCAGCAATCGCGCCACCCATTTTAGGGACTGTTTTTTATATATGGATGGCGGAAGTTGAGTTTAAACAAACTCACAACCACTGCCTATCTTGAGTTGGGAGGTTTGGCTACGGGAGTTCTATGGAAGGGAAGTAGTTTTGCCACCTTCTATGGAACCTTCCTTGTTGATAGGGCCCATCCCATAATAATAGGGATCCCAACTCCCTCCTTCCCCATCTATAAAAGCTTGCTCAGATCCATGGCAAGCTAGTCTTGAAGTGCCGAAGCTTTGCATCTCCCTATTCCCAAGTGCCTTTGTGCTGTAAAGAATCCCTTCTTTCCCTTAAGGCCCATTCAAGCGAGGAGACCATTGTTACGAGACTCTGGAGAGGTTTTCCCTTTCCTTGGCGAGTTTTGCGAGACGTGGACGACTGGAGACCCGTTCGAAGGAAGCTGTGACGTCAGAACTTGGTTGTAACTTCTATTCGTTTATTACTTAATAGATGACTATGATTGTGGTTCCACTCCGTTTTCCATCATGTTAATGCGAGTAATATCTTTTCTGACCGATGTTTAGTTACGTATGCTGGTTCCTATGCTTGTATTTGTTCGTTTCTTCTATGTGCAGGTGTTCATCCGCGGAGATCGTGGAAGGATTGTGATCTTCCAGGGCTGAAGGACGGGGACACTTCTTCTTCAGATCATAGCGTTGGAATCCAGGTAGGCTTCTATCCCAAGTCTTTCATTCGTAATTAGGAGCTTGCGTCATAGCATTGTTTGTTTGTTGCTAGACCCCTGCTGGGCTAGTAGGGATCGCCTCTGTCCGCAGAGGGGATTTACCTCCTCAACAGCTGTGATGTAGGGACTCCTAAATTCTGTGCCGCATCAAGCTTCAGTCTCTTAGCTTTTGTGGTACGCCTTCTACCTGTTCCGATGTTTGGCTCCTCATGAGTGGACTCTTCCACTCCATGATCATCCTCTTGTGGCTGATCCACATCTAGAGCCTCATCTTTGGGAACAAGAATTTCCTCCTCTGCATGCAGGTGTAGCTACCTCTCAAGTGACAACTTCATGGCTTTCACCTCATTGAATTTTATATCCCGTCGCACCACAGTCATCCTACTATTCGGAAAATACACACATAATTATGGGGTGTTTCTGTGTACCCCACAAATATCCCAACTTCTACAATCGGTTCCAGCTTCTTCCTGGTGTCCTTTACACATGAATGTAAAAAGATGAGCCAAAAATCTTCAAATGAGGAATATCAGGCTTCTTACCAATAAAATCTTCTTCAGGTGTACTCATGCCAAGTATTCTATGTGGAAAACGGTTTTTCACATAAACCACAGTGTTGCATGCTTCCACCCACAAGTGCATCGATAGGCCCTGGTCATGCAGCATAGCTCATGCAGCACCCGCGATTGTTCTGTTATTCCTCTCCGTGACCCCATTCTAGTGTGGGTTATGAGGCGCTATGAGTTCTCTTCGAATTCCTTCTTTGCTACAAGATTATTTGAATTCGTTCAAGATATATTCACCACCATTATCGCTCCACAGAGCCTTCACTTGCTTCCCCGACTCCTTCTCCACCAATGCTTTAAACTCACAAAACTTTGAGAATGTTTCACTCTTCTTTTGCATGAAGAATATCCAACATCTACGAGAATATTCATCAACAAATATAACAGAATACCTGTGTTTTTCTGTTGAAGCAATCGAGAAAGGTCCACACATGTCTGTGTGAATTCTCTCCAAGATCACCGAAGCATGGTTCTCCTTCTCATGAAAGGTGGTCTTCACAAACTTACCCATAGCACATCCCTTGCACTAATCTGACTGCGCAAGAGTACCCTTGGGAAGTCCAGTAGAAATCTGCTGCAAAATATTCAAGGCACCATGGTGAAGATGGCCCAATATCCTGTGCCATAATTCGCCCTCATCCCGGCTCACCACTTCTTCTACTTTTCCCATCATTGCAGCGCATCCATCTACCTCCAGCTTGTAGAAATTTTTAACTTGAATCCCTATCCTCTTGGTTTGACCCATTGTTTTATGTCGTAGGAAAGCTTTTCCCTCACTGAAAATAATGTCATAATCTCTGTCTTCCAACATTGCGACCGAGACCAAGTCCTTCTTCAGACCTGGAACATGCATAACATCTTTCAACAGAAATGGTTTACCTGATTCCCTCTCAAAGGTAATGGTTCCAATGTTGGTCGCACTGTATCTACCATCGTCGCCCATCTCTATATGCATTTGGAGATCCTTCTCCAACAAGTCACTAAACAACTCCTTGTCTCTCGTCATATGGAAGGAAGCACCACTATCAAGATACCACATCGATCCCATTGCACTTGAATCCAAGCATGTGATAAAGGAGAAATCAAGTTCAAATTATGAGGCTAAGGCCTCACCCGCTGTAGCTCCAGGAGCCTTCTTGTTCTTCTTTTTCTGTGGACATTTAGTGGTGAGATTCCCATGTTCGTGACAGTGAAAACACTTCACTTTGGACAAATCTAGCTTCTTGCCTTTAGCCTCGGATTTTGGATGGGATTTCTTCCCCTTCCCTTTCCTTGCTTTGGTAGCCAAAGCACAGTTCTCTTCATCGTCATTCTTCGATGAAGAGCCATCCCTGGTATTCCACCTTATCTCCTCCTACACAAGATCCGACCAAAGTCACTCCCAATCCGACAATTTCTCTCGTCCATTGACAGAGTCTTCGTAGCTATGCTAACTCTTCGGAAGCCCAAGGAGAGCCAAGCTCACCAAGTCATCATTCGCAATTATAATTCCCACACTCCCCAGCTCATCCCTACATTTGACAAACGTCGTGAGATATTTTGGAATATTGTCGCCCTTCTCCATTTTGAATTTTCTGAGCTTATCTTTCAGCACCAACTTCCTATGGTCGCTGCTGCTTTGGAACAGATCTATCAAAGCCTTCCACATTACAAATGGAGTGGCTTTCCCATGAAGGATTGACACAATATGATCTTTCACACCTTCCAAAATAATTCTTATTGTCTTCGCTACCTTCTTTTGGCATGTGTCAAGTAATGCAGCATCGCTAGAAGTAGGCTCAGGAACATCGCTATCGATGAACTCCTTCAGTCCATTATCTTCAAGCACCACCTCCATCCTATCCTTATAGGCTATGTAATTCAAGCTACCCTCAAGGGCATACTCCAATTGCAACCCATTGAAATAAATTTTAATGAATACTCAACTGTCGCACCAAGAAATTTTTACAGCAAATTCGAATTGTCCACCAGCACAAAATTCAGCACCGCTTCACAATTGCAATCTCCAGTGATTAACATTTCTCTGATACCATGTAGAAATTTATTAATACTGATTTATTACCAGATTCCCCTGATCTAAAAAAATAATCTTATGTTAAATACAGAATCCTTCCACTGTTAATTTTGCGGAAATTAAATCGCCAATTGCAAACACATGTGAAGAAAATCAATTGCACATAAACACAGTTGTTTAACGGGAAAGCTTGAAGCTAAAAACCCCAACTATCATATGTTATGTATATCAATGGATCATGTAATAATCTCATACAAAGCTTAGTACATCAATCTCTCAGTACAATCAACAATCATTACACACTGTCATGCAGAAATTTGCATATCTATGCACCAATTTCTTGCCTCCTGACAGCCTGCCTCCACTGCGCAATCCTTGTTGAATAAGACCACTGAATGAATTCAAATTGGCCTTGCCTTGACTTCACAATCCTCATTGGCACTTATCATCTTCTCATCATCTTAGCCCTTCACTATTTATACCTTTTGCGACCTTCTTGCATTCTTCATTCATTTCTTGTCTTGAAGATGGATCCCCGTTGGGATTCGAAATGTCGACAATCGTTTTATGATACTGTGGATAATATGGATTCTAAAATCTCCAATGTGTGTCAGATACATTGAATGCATCACTATAGTCACAACTGATAGTCCATCTCACCCTTTCACCTATCTCTCCACTGGGTCTCCACTGGAACTGACATGCAAGTAGTTAACTGTTGTATTTGTTCAGTTGTTAGTGAGTTATTAGTTGTGAATTAATTAACTAATTAATTCACTGAACTCTCACTAGTGTATCTTTCAGTTAGACTAGATACAAATAGCTCAACTGAGTTTAACTCCCTTAACTGAGTTAAACTGAATAACAACTCACGTAACTACTCTTCCAACTCTGTCATAACTTTTCCACTTCAATTCTAACTGAGTCCTCCATGCATGAGACACCAATAACCTTAGGAATTGTGTAATTCCTTCAGCCCACTATTTTGCCAAATATTTTCATTGAAATAAAGTGCTCCAAGAGAATAAGTTGATATTTATTGTCTGTTGTGAAACCAGCTCCAAAAATAGAAGAAAAGAGATATCAACGCCTTAGAAATGAGCCACTTCGAGGGGGAAACCTCCAATACATTACATGAATGAAAAATTCTTGGATTGATACAAATTTCAAAACCTCCTTTCTATATATAGGAGTCCATGGGGCCACAATTTAATCCTAGTGAGGCCACAATGTAATCCTAGCCGACCTAACAATAATAATTTAAGGGCACAATAATAACAATATGGGGGTTACAGGGGTACAAAAATAACAATAAGGGGGTTACACTAACAACAATAAGGGACTATACTAGTAATATAGGGACCTAACATGCCCCTCTCCTTCAAAAAAGTGTTTTCCTAAACACTTGAGTAGCTCTGGGTGCTTCTGTATAAAATTCTCATCCTCCCATGTAGAATCTTCAGTGGGTAAGTTCTTCCACTTGATGAGATACTCTGAAATTGATCGATTCCGTAGTTGTCGAGTTCTTGTTTACATGACCGCTTCTGGTTCCAATATGATTTTTCCTTCCTCATCAAGTTCTGGCAATATTGTTTGAACTGGAAGATTTTCTCCTATAACCTTCTTTAAGCATGAAACATGGAAAACTGGATGTACTCGCGAAGAAGTAGGAAGCTCCAATTTGTGTGCCATAGTACCAATCTTTTGCAACACCTTGTAAGGACCATAGTACTTTGGCGATAATTTATTATCCTTCTTTGCTTGCTTGAGGGACATTTGTTTGTATGGTTGTAGCCGTAAAAATACCCAATCTCCTACATCAAAACTTCTCTCGCTACGATGTTGATCTGCCTGTTGTTTCATTCGATTTTGTGCCAAATTCAGATTATCCTTTAAGAGTTGGAGAACTTCTTGCTGATGCTCGATGTGATCTTCCACTGCTTGAACCTTCGAATTTTCCCTTAAAGATGATGTGATGGATGGTGGATGATATCCATAAAGTGCCATAAATGGGGTCATTTTTGCTGCAGTATGGAAGGAAGTGTTATACCACCATTCGGTGAGAGGTAACCACTTGACCCATTGTGTTTGTTTATCAGATACAAAACAACGAAGATATCCTTCCAAACATTTATTTACTATCTCAGTTTGACCATCAGATTGAGGATGATAAGATGAGCTATGAGCTAATTGAGTACCCAAACAAGAAAATAACTCCGTCCAAAAATTTCCATTAAAAATGGGATCTCTGTCACTCACAATAACCCTTGGGTTTCCATGTAGCTTTTGAATTGTGTCCATAAATGTAGTAGCAACTTCACTTGCTTTAAATGGATGAGATAATGCACAAAAGTGTGCATACTTGGTAATTCTATCAACTACCACCATGATGACACTCTTTCCTTCGGACTTAGGTAAACCTGTGATAAAATCCATTGAAATCTCCTCCCAACGTTGAATTGGAATATGTAAAGGTTGTAGAAGTCTTGGGGTCTTAATTGTCTCAAATTTATTCTGTTGGAAAACCAAAGATTCCACCACAAACTTTTGAATATCAGATTTAAGACCATCCCAAAAAAATTCTTTCTTCACCCTATGGTAAGTTTTTAAAAATCCTGAGTGTCCTCCTAAAGGAGAAGTGTGCAATTCCAAAAGAATATTTTGTTTTAGTTGAGAATTCTTACAAAGATATAAGCGATCTTTGTACCATAAGGAATCATTTTTCCAACTAAATGTATCAGATGTACTAGGATCTTGCTGCAACTTTTGAATGAGTGTCCATACATCTTTGTCCTTCTTCCATTCATCTCTTGCTTCGGTTATCAAATCTAGTTGGATAATAGAAATGGCACAAAGCAATGCTTCCACCTCTTCATTCTTTCTTGAGAGTGCATCTGCAACAACATTAAGCTTTCCTTTTTTGTAGATTATTTCAAAGTCATAACCCAACATCTTTGTGACCCATTTTTTGCTGCTCTTCTGAAGATAGTCTTTGTTCCAAAAAGTGTTTAAGACTATCATGATCAGTTTTTACCTTGAAGTGTCTTCCCATTAGGTAAGTTAGCCATTTCTTTAGTGCATGCAATATTGCTAACATTTCCTTCTCATAAATAGGTTTCTGTAAATACTTTCCTTTGATTGGATGACTTTCAAAAGCAATGGGTCTTCCTTCTTGCATTAAAACAACACCAATTCCATTTCCTAAGGCATCACATTCCATAATAAAGGTTTTTGTGAACTCTGGCGTAGCTAAGATTGGTGCTAGGCACATTGCCCCTTTAAGATGTTCAAAGGCCTCAGTTGCTTCAGGAGTCCATGAAAATGCATATTTCTTCAATAATGTTTTTATAGGTGCTTCTATTCTCCCATAATTTTTAACAAAATTGCTATAATACCCTGTTAACATGAGAAATCCTCGCAACTGCTTTATGGTTGTGGGGACTTTCCATTCCTTAATGGATTTAATTTTGTTAAGGTCTACCTTAACACCCTCGTGAGATACAATATGACCCAGATATTCCACCTCTTGTACTCCAAAGAAAAATTTGGATGTTTTTTCATATAATTGTTTCTCCTGCAATAGTTTGAGCACCCTGTCAACATGTTCAACATGATCCTTCCAAGACCTGCTGTAGATTAGTATATCATCAAAAAATACTAGCACAAATTTTCTAAGGAAGGGTTTGAAAATGGAATTCATCAACCCTTGAAATGTGAAGGTGCATTGGTAAGGCCAAAAGGCATGACCAAAAATTCATAATGACCCTCATGAGTTCGAAATGCTGTTTTCGGAATATCTTCAGTCTTCATTCTAATTTGATGATAACCTGAACGAAGATCCAACTTGGTAAAATAAATTGCTCCATGTAATTCATCCAATAATTCATCAATCACAGGAATGGGAAATTTGTCTTTAATGGTGAGCTTATTGAGCTCCCTATAATCTGGACACATTCGCCATGATCCATCCTTCTTGTGTGCCAATACTACAGGAGCAGAGAAAGAACTTTGACTGGGTTGAATTATACCCGCCTCTAACATTTCTGCAATCATACGTTCAATTTCGCTCTTTTGGAAGTAAGGATATCTATAAGGCCTGATGTTTGGAGGAACACTTCCTGGAATCAAATGAATAGCATGATCATGATCATGAATAGGTGGGAGTCCTTTGGGAGTTTCAAACACCTTGTAATGATTGTCCAAGACTTGTTGGAGATCTGCAGAAATAGATGATTTTGATGTCGGAACTTCTAGTGAGCATAATTGTGCAATTACTCCTTGTTGTTCTTTCTTTAGAAGCTTTGTCATGACATTAGAGCTTATTATCCTTCCCGGCTTCCCTTCAATACCCCGTAATTCGACTTCCTTTCCTTCTGAAAAAAATTTCAAGAAAAGTTCTTGAAAATTAAAAGCTACCGTCCCCGAAGATTGTAACCATTGTACTCCTAGTACAACATCAGCACCTCCCATAGGAATGGAAAGCATTGGACTATTCAATACATATTCCCCCATGGTTAGCTTGATATTATGGCATTTTCCAGAGCAATTTATGGTTCCTCCATTTGCAACCATCACTTGACATTCTGGTGCTGGGTATAGGAAACAATTCAATTCCTTGGCTACCTTACAATGAATAAAATTATGGGTGCTACCTGAACCAATCAACACTATTACCTTTTTCTTCTTGATATGTCCTTCTATCTTGAGAGTTTGAGGAGTGGTAATTCCTGCCAATTCATTACACGATATGGTCAGACTCATTTCTTCCTCTTCTAGGGCTGGTTCCTGGTGTATATCCTCTTCTTGTTCATTTTCTTCTTCCTCTTCACACTCTATGTAAAATAGTTTCTTCTTAGCACACTTATGACCTTTAGTGTATTTTCTATCACAACTGTAGAAAATCCCTTTTTCTCTTTTTTCTTCCAATTGTTGTGGTGTCAACCTTGTAGGTTGTGGAAATCTAGGCGTAGCAACACTTCCTTCTTTATAGAAGTGAGTGGTAGGCTTCCTTGTCGCCATAATTTTACATTCAATTTTTCTTGTCAACCTGAATGCCTTCTCCAATGAATCAGGTTCCAAAATGCGAACTTCATGTTGGATGTTATCCTTTAAAGTGCCTATGAAGAGATCAATCCTTTGTTCCTCTGGAATATCAGTTACCCTTATATTCAATTTTTGGAATTCCTCAATGTGCTCCCCCACTAAACCCTTTTGTTTGAAATTTATCAATTGGCTAAAGAAGGTGTTGATCTTTGTATCTTCATAATGTGCTATCATTTCCTCCATAAAAATTGACCAAGTGACAAGTTTAAAGCCATCGATACCATACAAATGTATTTTGTTCTAAATGTAAAGTTGCAATGCATACCTTTTGTGTGTTTTGCACATTATGGAGATCAAAATATTTCTCCACATGTAGTATCCATGTTACAAGATCCTTTCCATCAAACTTTCTCATATCCATTTTTGGAATATTAGAGTTTATGAAGTCACGATTAACATTTATTTTATTCTCATCATGAGTTTCCTCTACTATCTTTTCACCATTAGGAAATATTTCTTGTATCAACTTTGTCAAACATTCTATGTCTACTTTTAGATCATTCTTCATGTTTTTAATGTTGTCTTTCATTTTTTCATCGATCTTAGCTTCCATTTGATCCATCTTAGATTCCATGCCAGCTTCCATGTCGTCTATTTTATATTCCATGCCTTTCTTCAAACCATCCATATTATTCTTCAAACCATCCATCTTCGCATCCACTCCTTTCTTCAAAACTTCCATTTCATTTTTTGCTTCTCTTTGCGAGAGCGAAATTTGGTGCACTTGCTCTTGTAATTTTGATAGATCATGTTGCAATTATTCATCTTCATGAGTCATAGTAGAGCCTTCTAAAGGCTTAACGGGTGTTGAATTATTTTTATGGGGAATTTTTTAGAACTCAATACTGATATATATTCTAAAATATTCCTTTGGAATCAATTCAAATTGATTCTTCAAACAAGACTTATGCAATTCAAAAAAAAAAAAAAAAAAAAAAAACCACACTTTTTTCTTGCTTTTGAGGAGCTCAATATTGAAATTAGATTATCTATGTGATTGTGGCTCTTCAATATCTGAAATTTGGCACTATGGTAGCCTTCTAAATTATCTTTAAAATGCCATAGATCTGACTTGATTTGGATTCTCCAAGGCAAATTTATGTCCAATCTCCCACAATGACCTAATTATGGACTGGTTTAGTAGAGAAAACTTGTACAACTTTCCATGTGGCACTGTTTCGTCTTTTAGCTCTGAAATTGATAGAAATGAAACTATAGTCCATGTACTTGCGACCACGTTTTATGGCATCCCAATCTGATGCTCATAGAGAGAGTTATGAAGATTTTCCCATGATCACCTCTTTGAGATGAAATTTAGGAGCCTGAAAAAGCACTACCTTCCACAGATCATATCTCCGAAAATATTGCGAACCAAGATCTGAAATTTTGTGAATAATTTCCTCAGGATTTCAGCTTCATGCCCTAAAAATTTCAGATTCTGAACCTTCGTAGAAAAAATGTTATAGCGTAAATTCCACGATGACTTGTTTAGATTAAATTAAGGAACCTGCAAAAAGACCTAACTTCCACAGATAATATCTCCGAAAATATTGTGAACCAAGCTCTGAAATTTTTCGATGATGTTCCTCAGGATTTTGGCTTCGTACCCTAAAAATTTCAGCTTCTGAAATTTTATAGAAAAAAATTTATAGCGAAAATTCCACGATGACCTGTTTAGAGCAGTGAAACCCTAGAATCCACATCTCTGATACCAAATGTTGTGAAACCAGCTTCAAAAATAGAAGAAAAGAGATATCAATGCCTTAGAAATGAGCCACTTCGAGGGGGAAACCTCCAATACATTACATGAATGAACAATTCTTGGATTGATACAAATTACAAAACCTCCTTTCTATATATAGGAGTCCATGGGGCCACAATGTAATCCTAGCCGACCTAACAATAATAATTTAAGGGCACGATAATAACAATATGGGGGTTACAAGGGTACAATAATAACAATAAGGGGGTTACACTAACAATAAGGGACTATACTAGTAATATAGGGACCTAACATGCCCCTCTCCTTCAAAAAAGTGTTGTCCTCAACGCTTAAGTAGCTCTGGGTGCTTCTGTATAAGCTTGTCATAACTTTCAAAAGGCGAGGATAAGCGTTCAAGCTTTCCATCACTAGGGAAGAAACGAGGCGAAGATACATCACTATCTCATGACAAAGAAAGTGAAGATGAAGCATCATCCACGAATGAACAAATATGGTCTCACAAGCATAAAGACCAAGATGAAACTTATCACAGAGGAGGTATATAAAAAGGTATAATCAATATCAAATATTGATCATAAAAAAAACAGGTTCATGTTGAGCATTGAGTCTATCAGCAGCCTACTATACACCGCATCCTCGTAGGTCCTTATGACCCCCGTGGCATCGAGAAAATTGGAGAAGATCTCGATCAATTATAATACTGCAGATCTCTTAACTACTGATTGCTTACTCTGTACACGTATGGGCATGAAATATGGTCCACCTCCATAGCCCGACCTCGCGGCAGATCCATGCTGGAGTCGTTCCACATGCAACACCGAGAGATAATTCCCAGCCTGATCTCTAGAGATCCAACACTTACACGCTCAACCAAAAACCATAAGCAGCCAGGTGCACACATGCATATCATGTCGATACAGGGCAGCTCGATCTAGAGCGATCCACACACGCAATTCAAAATCGCTCACAGTCTTATGCAGTACTCTGAGCTGCACTCTCCTTCAGCGCATCCTCCAACGATCTTTCTTAGCCTCCAAAGACTTAGCCTCACTCCAATTCCTATGCACAACATAGGTCCATTTAGCTTCGACCTGAAGCTTTGATACCATGATAAAATCAGCTATTGATCAAATAGCTCTCCAAGTGAGAACCTGGAGAGTGTATACACACATACAAACAATTTGATTATTGAATTAGATGAGCCTAAATTATATAGGCTTTCACACTAAGGGGATGGTTTAAACCACTCCCTCGATATCAGGATATGAGATCTATGATTAGAATCTCAATTCTATCTTTATGATAACAACAACCTAACTATGGATTTCTTCATTAATTCCAACACATTATACCAATTTTTTTTTTTTAATTGTGTGACCAGCATGGAAGAGAAGCCCTGTTGCACAACTATGCGTGAAGGTGTGTGGAATATTTGTCAAAAACTGCGTTGAATTTGTTGTGGTGAAAGCATCCAACATGGAGTGACTAGTGTGTGAACCACGTTTATATAGAAAGTCAGCAGCGTTGAAAAAATCCATAAAGTGGCCAGTAGAAAAGAAAGTGTTTGTGTGGAGGAGACAACATACAACACTTGTGGAAAAGTGCCAGCGTGGAGCCTGTTTGACTGACCTATGTGGAGTGTAATAGCTTCATCAATGATAAAATGTCATAGAAGAGCTCCATAAACGAATTTGTAAACTCTTAATACTTCAATTCATTCTTTTAATTTCTTTCGTGAAGTTTAATTTGGGTTGTTTAAAGGCTTATATATATATATATATATATAGATATTGTTGGTGTCCCATGTTTTGATAGTTTGGCAAATCAAAAGATAAGGCAACATCAGAACCAATCATTAGAGTTACAGGATCTAGTCCTCCTGTTCTTAGAGAGGGATCTCTCAAATGTTTGTTTGCAAAAGTTTATCTTGTGTGCTTATAATATTGATTTTAGACTAGTTATTAAGTGCAGGTGTTGTTTGTTTGTTTGGTTGGATTGAATTGATACAGCAGAACATGAAAGGTCTAGGAAAGATACACAGAATGGAGAAACGTCTGGTTCATTGGGCAATGGAGTCAAGAAAAGGTCATAGAAAACTCATCAAAGGATATGGGATATCAAAGGGCAAATCTAACTTGGCCACAGGATCCTTTTGTTTTTGGAATGGGATGAACATTAATGATTTGGAAAGAGAAATTCAATTCTCAACAAAGGGAATTTGAAAGCATAATTTGAAACAATAAAGGGTTCTTTGATAGACAGAGCTAACCATAAATTCTACAAATCACATCTTTAAGCAAACAATGATTTCAAAACAACTTTCAAAGTAAAATATAAGACGAGGAACACCCTATTTCCTTAAAGATTTTATTCTAAAGGACTTTAGAAAACATACAAGATTTACTGATAATCACAGTCATAGAAGAGGGAACACCTAAAAACATCTATGATCATAATTATAACGACCTTTAAGCCAACTATTTAAGTGAGGACAAAGGGAAAGATCAAAACAGACCTCTGTGATCCACTATAAGCAAAGAACTTCCAAGGGAGACTTCAATAACATTTTTTTAAGTGGCAACAGACAATCAGGGAGAACCATAAATCAAATGAAGCGAAACCAATTTGTTCAAACTATTGAGGAAATAAAAAAGCACATGACGAAGACTAAAGAGAAATATTAAAGAAACCTCTAAAATACTTCGGCGGGGAAGAAAACATGAAACGTTGAGCTGAACGGTCTAAGGTGCTTCCAAGAATCATTTCTTAGCCTAGAAATTTCTATCCTACTATAGTAGAGAATTATGGAACATAATGAAAACGGGGGGAAAACATAAGACAGTTTAGAATACTTCACCAACAGCTAAGCTCATGGATCCAATGATAGAGCCTTCTCAGGAACAAGCATGCAACAACATCATCAAGATCTCCACGACTTCAATTTGTTCTTCAACTTCAGCAAACTATGTATTTACTTCAAAGAGTTTCAGTATTACAACTTGTGATAAAAAAATAACCAACAATTACTCATCTTCTACTAAAGTATTTATAGAAGGATGAGGAGGTGAGATCTGATAAAAGATCTCTTAAGGCAATTGATACAGATTACTGTCTCTCAGCCTTCGAGGGGCTCGTGGAAAACATTCTGATATTTCTCCTGTATTAATTGGTTACATTAACTTTTCAAGCTTGCTGGGAAAGAAATGTTGACTTTTAAGGTCCTGTGCTCTATCTGGAGTAACTCTGCGGATATTTTATATTAAAATCCTTTGGCAGAGTTAACTTCTTGGCAGCACTGGAGGCAGATATTTGTTTAATCAATAACTTGGCCTCTGTTTTGAATGGTTTAAGGCAACAGGTGGCTCTTGTAGTAGTTGAGGAATCAATTTGCCTCAAATGCAGCGGTGGAGATCTTTTCTACCTGGTAGATCCTCTTGATTTTCTATTAACTCTGTTTTAATTTGGGGGATTAGGCTTTTGATATTCAATCTTAGCCGTAATCCCTAAATTTTTCTTCAATCTTCATTCTGCCGCGCTCTGCCCTTCAACACTGATACTCTTTTTAAATGTGATTTTGAACCATAGTGTCTTGTCAATGTGTAGAGCCACGCTGGGCTTTGAAGGTATCAATGCTCATAGAGCATTGACAAACAATGAATAGAGCTTGGCAGACAAGCTCTTTTAATGTAAGACAGGCACGGGAAATGTGTTTCCCGGACTTTGGCCTTTATTCATTATATAATGAAAAACCATTAAAAACACCTGCAAAACACAAAAAAAATTAAGAAATCCTGCATTTTTAGGTTAAAACTGCTTCATATGGCGGGAAAGGAGTGTAGCCGTTGGATGAAAGAATCCAATGGTGGAGATCTGCAGACAATAGGCATAAGAAGAGTGGGAGAAGAGAACAAAGCGGAGAGATCCTGGACCGTCCGATTTGGACACGTGGACGGTCTGGATCTAATCGGGGAATCGCAATCGGAGGTCAAGAATGAGGGGATGCGATGGAAATAAATAATGTGATTGAGTGCAGGCCGTTGATCTATAGATTAGATCGACGGTGGGTAATAAATCAGGGAGAGGTTGATCGGGGAAGCAAAAACAAACATATGCAATTTAAAATTTTGCGATGCGATTGGAGAATTCGATGCAATGGAGCGCAGGCCATCGATCTAAATATTAGATCAATGGTGTAAAATGAATCGGGGTAATCGCAATCGAAAATCAAGAATGAGGCGATGCGATTGTGAAATCGAAGAAAGGGCGGATGCGATTGCACGATCGGCCAATCGCAATCGGCGGTAGTAAATATCGAAACTGCACCAAAGAAAATCTCTGATGCGATTAGGCGCCCAGTTATGGGGATTGTTTTATATAAATCTCCGATAGGCCCGGGCTTATGTATATATGGGTTTATCGGAGTCGGGCCTTCGGGCCTCGGGCTTTTCAATCAACCCATTAAACTTTTTCTGACGCGATAAAAGATTTGGCCTTTGTGCTTGGTCTTATAAAGGAAACAAAAGATCGGGGGCTATAGGTATAAGACCTAATCGCATCGGAACTTTTGATGCAGGTCTTTTCGATCAAGCCATTTGAAATTTGCCGATGCGATTGCGCGTCGGTCTTTTTAATTAACCCATTTTTATATTAAACCACGTGACTTTGGTTTTTTATAACAAACTTTGGATAAATGGGTTTTTCATTTTACAAAGGGAAAGCGGATCGGGGAAGAAATATTATGTGGTTTTAAGCGCCAAGGCGGGCCCACAGGATATGTACAAAATACGATGCGATCGGAGGTTTATAATTCAAAGTAATTTTAATCGCATCGGGGATTATCAAAACAAAACCAATCGCAATCATAACTTTTTGGAACACAGCATAAGACTTGCGCATTTGGATATTTCCGATGCGATTTGCGCGATCGGTTCTTTTCAATCTACCCATTAAATATTTCAGCACGTGACTTGGGTTTTTTAAATTAAAACTTTGGAAAAATGGGTCCTTAAGTTTTTATAAAGAAAAGAACGATCAAGAACGAATTTATACAGGGTTTCAATCGCATCAGGTTTTATACGATGCAAAGCTAATCGCATCAGAACTTTTGGTCTATGGCAAAATACTTGTGCACATTGAAATCTTGTGATGCGACAAGCGCCGTGAGGGGCTTAGCACCTGGCTCTTATGGTAAGGGCATGTGGGGGAAGTGGTTTAGGGGGTTTAGGCCAAAGGGGCTAAAGCCTATCATAAAAACATGTATTTTTATGGTTTTTTCAATGTTTTCAAAGGGATTTGAAGGTTTTGGTAAGGTTTAAAAGTGGGTTTCAAACCTTATAAAGTGGATTTTTATGAATGGAAGAAGGAAACTCATAAAAAATGGAGGATTTTATGGAAGAAAGGGGTGCAAATGAAAATTAGTTGTGAGTGGGAGAAGGGGAAAATGATGCTTTTTTGCAACATTTTTTTCTCTTTGGATTTTTAGCAGAATTCTAAGAGTATGAAATGGAAACAACAAATGAAGATTTTGGACAGAGGCATGAGGCCTTTAAGAGTCTTCAAGAGCCAACAATTTTTTAGTGATAAAATTTGTTCCTTGGAGGCTCAAAAAGTCTTAGCCACCTTTTGGTCTAACAAATATTATAGGTGGCTAACAATGGCTCCACTTGGGGATGGTGCCTTCTTGAAGGCATCAAGAACTTCAGACTTGCATTCTCTGGGAGGCTGACCTGTGCCTGATCGATAATGTTGCTCTTCCTTTGCTGGGATGATCTTCTCTAAAAACATATTAGCAGCTATGAAAACAATGGATCTTCATCTACAAGCTTTCTACCTACCCAATCCTACTGATCTAACATTTTTTCTTCATTAGAGTGCACTTGGATTGGAAAACTCTCTTACAACATTTTATTCTTTTTGAAAGCAAAAACCTAATCTATTTCTACTCCTCATTTCTTCCTGAACTCAGATTAAACAGTTGAGTTCAGAGGCTTCTCTACCTAATCTATCATCTGTTGGGATTAAACTGTCCAATAGATTTTTATTCTCTAATTTCTACAACAGAAATTTAAAAGCATTCAAGTCAGGATTAAACAATCTAACTTGATGCTGATCTATGGCAGAAAACAAGTTGCACATAGATTATTATTTGCGGAAAATTAAATCAAAATTGGAAGGCTTAAGATCTGAAAATTCAAGCACTTCCTTCACTCTTTTTACAGCTCTCTTTTGACTCTTATGTGAGTTGTTTCTTCCTTGCTCTCTGGTTCATATTTTGAGCTAATTAGAACCAGATTTTCTTCTTTTTGACTCAGAAAAATAAAACAGATTTGAGTCATCTCTCTTTTGGAAACTTAGGTTCAGATTTTGAACATGTTTGAACCTTTCATTTCTATTCTAATCTATCTACTGATAAGCCAAGATTAAACATTTTGGCCAATTGAATTCACTATCCTATCAGTAGAAAATTTAAAGGCTAATTAGTCAAGATTAGGCAGTTTGACTAACTAGAAGTGTGTTTTTCAGTAGTGGTATTTAAGCTTGCACACTTTTAGAATTTATTTCTCTTTTTTGGTATGGGGCTGTACCTTTCTTGTTTTAAAATCTGCCCTCTTTTTTTTCTTTTTTTCTTTTTTTCTTTTTTTTTTAACAACTAACTAAATGCTCAAAGCTAAGCTTTATTGCTTTCCTATCTAACCTAATCTAACTTGGAACATTTACATTTTTTAGCTGATGAACTCTCTTTTCTAGTACAACCAATCCAGCGAATGATTCCATGATTGGTCCTTCTTCATCTCCTTGGGCAGGCTCGACAAACATGGCCACTCCCATTCTTTTTGTTTTTTAGCAGTAGTGCTAAATAATCCTCTTGATTTTGGTAATATGCTGCTCCTAATAACCTTTATCCCTTCTTCAAAGATTTTCAAGAAATGAGCATAGGGATCTTGAAATAATACCTGGTTGTGAGTGTTTAGAAGATATGTTTCAACCAGGATCATCTCTTCTTTCTCCACTGGATTAAGGAAAAGATTCTTATGAGGAAGAAAAACTTCCTCATCTTCATTATTATCTGAACTAGAGGATTCATCATATATTGCAGTGTTGTCCTCTTGTAGTCCTGGTATGCTCTGATTCAATGGATTGTGCTTTGTGAAGAGATCATCATGTTCTTGAGCAGGGGTATCTCTTATTACTTCAACCTTTTTAGGAGGAAGCTCCTTATCTTCATCCTGCTCAAGAAATTTCTCTTTCTTTTCAACCTCAACATTACAACTAGTAGATTGCTGACCCCCAATTATGTGAAAGATATTTCTGATGAATTGGATGGGCTGATGGTTGCTTTCAAGCTGATGATAATGAAATTCATGACACCAATCCATTGCTGGTTTCTCTGCATGATTAGTTTCTGTTTGGAGCTCATCATCATCATCAGATTGATCAGAAGTTGAAAAATCATTTGTATACACAATTTCGCCAATCAAACATATTGGGTTATCATTTTTTTCCTCTTTGATCTTTTCTGCAAGTTTATTTTCTATTTCAAGACACCAAGATTTAGTAGATAAATGAGAAGAAGTGTTTTGTTCTAATAAAGAAATGAGGGTTGGTTGTTTATTTAATATCTGATCAATTTCTTCCTCTGTAAAAAGAGAAGGAATTTTCTCTTTGCTTTGGACAGAAGAACAACAGTCCTTTCCCTCTTGTGTTAACTGGTTTTGAGGCTAGATGTCTTCTTGAGCCTCTTCTAGGGAAATATTACTTGTGCTTGTAGGGGAATTTTGAGAATTATCTTCCTTTTCCTGGTCTATCTCAATTTCAAACAACACCTCACAATTTTCATGGCAGTCACTTTGACTGTAAGGTTCATGAGTTGTTTCAATTATATTGTCAGGATGCCATCCTCTTTTAATAATCTGAAATGATTCATAACATAAAGGAAGAGACTTTGGTTGTGTTGTCTCTTCTCCTATTTCAGATTTTGTGGGTTCAAAATGGCTTATGTTTTCCTCAAGGCACTGCTCACTATTAGTTTTTGCAATCTGGTTATGAAGTTCTCTTAATAGCATGGTACAAGACATACGTAGATAATCAGGAATTTCCTGACAACCTTTTTCATTGCTTTCTTTGTAATCTTTTTCACCTTCTTGTATAAAGTCTTGATCATCATCTATATATTGCTCATTGTCTAGGTTTTGTAACAGTTGAGTTTGTTCTTGATTTAGAAAAAGAAAGGGCTGCTCCTAATTATCAATATTCTTATAGTCTTTCAAAAAGAGGTTAAACTTATGAATGGTTGTTAAAATATCTTCAGGATGCATTTCTTCCAGAGCTTCCTCATTATCTATAATGTGTTGGGTGATGTTTTGTGATGGATCATAATATATTGCACCTAATGATAATGATGTAGTGTTTTCTTTATAGTTCTCATAGAACATATATTCAAGGTCTCTTAAAGAAAAAAAACTACTAGATCTCAAGCATTCATACCAATCCCTAGCTTTTCCTTCTAATGTTGTCATGAATATTTTCATTAGGCAGTCTTCGTGCCATTGAACCTTGAACTTCCACACATGTATATGAAACTTGATGAGATGTAGCAAGGGGTTATCAACATTTTCGCCTTGAAAGGTAGGTAAGTTTTCTAACCAATCTACTTCAGGCATTTTGTGTGGGAATCCAGGGATATGCTCCCTACTCATTGGGGCATACCTTCGTTGTATCCTTGGAATCATTTTATAAATCAAGAAAGAGGTCACTATGTCTATTCAACCAGTTCGGAGTCTTCTACCAGTGGAGTCATTAGGTTTTTTGGAATTGTGGAGTCGCCAGGTGGAAGATTTTGAAGTTTTGCTGTCCACCAACAACATGATTGGGTTTTCTCAATGCATTCCCAGGATAGCTTACAAGGAATAATGAATAAATAGGCCTACTAGAGGCTAGTGGAGTCACCGGGTGGAAAATTTTTAGCTTTTGTAAAGGCAAAATGTTTTATGGTTCCACCACCATGTTTAATATGAAGCCAAACTAAATATTTTTAGGTTTTTCTGAGTTTCTATGGTCGTTTGAAAGACTAATGAGTTTATAAGAGCTTGCTAGGCAAATATGAACTCAGTGGTCCCACCTTGATCGCCATTATGTTGGTGGCGATGAGGTGGCTGATAATCACTGGATAGTCTTTGAAAATAAGGGATTTCTGGAGTCCTAAGGGGTACTTAGACTGTTACTGACTCAGAATGGTCCCACCGTGATCGCCATTATGTTGGTGTCCCATGTTTTGATAGTTTGGAAAATCAAAAGACAAGGAAAAATCAGAACCAATCTTTAGAGTTACAGGATCTAGTATTCCTGTTCTCAGAGAGGGATCTCTCAAATGTTTGTTTGCAAAAGTTTATCTTGTGTGCTTATAATATTGATTTTAGACTAGTTATTAAGTGCAGGTGTTGTTTTTTTGTTTGGTTGGATTGAATTGATACAAAAAAACATGAAAGGTCTAGGAAAGATACATAGAATGGAGAAACATCTGGTTCATTGGGCAATGGAGTCAAGAAAAGGTCATAACAAACTCATCAAAGGATATGGGATATCAGAGGGAAAATCTAACTTGGCCACAGGATCCTTTTTTTTTTTGAATGGGATGAACATTAATGATTTGGAAAGAGAAATTGAATTCCCAACAAAGGGAACCTGAAAACATAATTCAAACAATAAAGATATAGTTGATAGACAGGACTAACCATAAATTCTACAAACATTCTTTAGGAAAATAATGATTTCATGACAACTTTCAAAATGAAATCTAAGATTCTGGGAACACCCTATTTCCTCAAAGATTTTATTCTAAAGGACTTAGAAAATATAAAAGATTTACTGATAATTACAGTCATAGAAGAGGGAACACCTAAAAACATCTATGATCATAATTATAACGACCTTTAAGCCAACTGTTTAAGTGAGGACAAAGGGCAAGATCAAAACAGACCTCTCTGATTCACTGTAAGCAAAGAACTTCAAAGGGAGACTTTGATAATAGTTTTTAAGTGGCAGCAGACAAGCAGGGAGAACCATAAATCATTCTGAAACCAACTGTTCAAACTATTAAGGAAATAAACAAGCATGAAGACTAAAGAGAAATATTAAAGCCTCTAAAATACTTCAGTAGAAGAAAACATGAAACAGTGAAGGATGAACAGGTCTAAGGTGCTTCCAAGAGTCATTTCTTAGCCTAAAACTTTCTATCCTACTATAGTAAGAAATTATGGAACATAATGAAAACAGGGGGAAAACATAAGACAGTTCAGAATACTTCACCAACAGCCAAGCTCATGGATCCAATGATAGAGCCTTCTCAGAAACAAGCATGCAACAACATCATCAAGATCTCCAAGACTTCAATTTGTTCTTCAACTTCAACAGACTATGTATTTACTTCAAAGATTTTCAGTATTACAACTTGTGATCAAACAATAACCAACAACTTCTTATCTTCTACAGAAGTATTTATAGAAGAAAAGAGGAGGTGGAAAGAGACAAAATATCTTCTAAATTCAATTAATACAGCTTACTGTCTCTCGGCCTTTGAGGGGCTCGATGGAGAACATTATGATATTCCTCCTGTATTAATTGGTTACATTAACTTTTCAAGCTCGCTGGGAAAGAAATGTTGACTTTTAAGGTTCTGTGCTCTGTCTAGAGTAACTATGCGGATATTTTCTATTAAATTCCCTTGGCAGAATTAACTTCTTGGCAGCGCTGGAGGCAGATATTTGTTTAATCAATAACTCGGCCTCTGCTTTGAATGGTTTGAGGCAACAGGTGGCTCTTGTAGTAGCTGAGGAATCAATTTGCCTCAAATGCAGCGGTGGAGATCTTTTCTGCCTGGTAGATCCTCTTGATTTTCTATTAATTATGTTTTAATTTGGGGGATTAGGCTTTTGATATTCAATCTTAGCCGTAATCCCTAAATTTGTCTTCAATCTTCATTCTACCGTGCTCTGTCCTTCAACACTGATACTCTTTTTAAATGCGATTTTGAACCACAGTGTCTTGTTAATGTGTAGAGCCGCGTTGGGCTTTGAAGGTATCAATGCTCATAGAGCATTGACAAACAGTGAATAGAGCTTGGCGAACGACTCTTTTAATGTAAGACAGGCACGAGAAATGTGTTCCCTGGCCTTCGGCCTTTCTTTATTGTATAATGAAAAACCATTAAAAACACCTGCAAAACACAAAAACAGTTAAGAAATCCTGCATTTTTAGGTTAAAACTACTTCAGATGGCGGGGAAGGAGCGTATCCGTTGGATGAAAGCATCCAACGGTGGATATCTGCAGATAATAGGCATAAGAAGAGCGGGAGAAGAGAATAAAGCGGAGAGATCCTGGACCGTCCAATTTGGACACGTGGACGATCCGGATCTAATCAAGGAATCGCAATAGGAGGTCGAGAATGAGGGGATGCGATGGAAATAAACAATGCGATGGAGCGTAGGCCGTCGATCTATAGATTAGATCGACAGTGGGTAATAAATCGGGGAGAGGTCGACCGGGGAAGCAAAAACAAACATATGCGATTTAAAATTTTGCGATGCGATTAGAGACTCCGATGTGATGGAGTGCAGGCCGTCAATCTAAAGATTAGATCAACGATGTAAAATGAATCGGGGTAATCGCAATCGGAAATTGGGAATGAGGCGATGCGATTGTGCGATCGAAGAAAGGGCCGATGTGATTGCGCGATCGGCCAATCGCAATCGGCGGTAGTAAATACCGAAACCGCACCAAATAAAATCTCCGGTTCGATTAGGCGCCCAGTTATGGTGCTTTTTTTATATAAATCTCCGATAGGCCCGGGCTTATGTATATATGGGTTTATCGGAGTCGAGCCTTTGGGCCTCGGGCTTTTCAATCAACCCATTAAACTTTTTCCGACGCGATAAAATATTTGGCCTTTGTGCTTGGTCTTACAAAGGAAACAAAAGACCAGGGGCTATAGGTAAAGACCCAATCGCATCGGAACTTTTGATGCGGGTCTTTTCGATCAACCCATTTGAAATTTGCCGATGTGATTGCGCGTCGGTCTTTTTAATTAACCCATTTTTATATTAAACCACGTGACTTTGGTTTTTATAACAAACTTTGGATAAATGGGTTTTTCATTTTACAAAGGGAAAGCGTATCGGGGAAGAAATATTATGAGGTTTTAAGTGCCAAGACGGGCCCATAGGATATGTACAAAATACGATGCGGTCGGGGGTTTATAATTCAAAGGAATTTTAATCGCATCGGGGATTCTCAAAACAAAACCAATCGCAATCGGAACTTTTTGGAACATAGCATAAGACTTGCGCATTTGGATATTTCCGATGCGATTTGCGCGATCGGTTCTTTTCAATCTACCCATTAAATGTTTCAGCACGTGACTTGGGTTTTTTAAATTAAAATTTTGGAAAAGTGGGTCTTTAAGTTTTTATAAGGAAAAGAATGATCGAGAACAAATTTATACAGGGTTTCAATCGCATCGGGTTTTATACGATGCAAAGCTAATCGCATCGGAACTTTTGGTCTATGGCAAAAGACTTGTGCACATTGAAATCTTGTGATGCGATAAGCGTCATGAGGGGCTTAGCACCTGGCTCTTATGGTAAGGGCATGTGGGGGAAGTGGTTTAGGGGGTTTAGGCCAAAGGGGCTAAAGCCTGTCATAAAAACATGTATTTTTATGGTTTTTTCAATGTTTTCAAAGGGATTTGAAGGTTTCGGTAAGGTTTAAAAGTGGGTTTAAAACCTTATAAAGTGGATTTTTATGAATGGAAGAAGGAAACTCATAAAAAATGGAGGATTTTATGGAAGAAAGGGGTGAAAATGAAAATTAGTTGTGAGTGGGGGAAGGGGAAAATGATGGTTTTTTGCAGCAGTTTTTTCTCTTTGGATTTTTAGCAGAATTCTAAGAGTATGAAATGGAAATAGCAAATGAAGATTTTGGACAGAGGCATGAGGCCTTTAAGAGTCTTTAAGAGCCAACAATTTTTTAGTGATAAAATTTGTTCCTTGGAGACTCAAAAAGTCTTAGCCACCTTTTGGTATAACAAATATTATAGGTGGCTAACACACACACACACACACACACACACATATATATATATTGAAATCAAGGTTGAAATCAAATTGTAGATGCAAGGAGTTGGGATTTAGTCGCAAAATGAATTTTGATTGATGTAAAAAGTCTCATTGAACTAAGTTTGGAGCTCAAAGAATATAAATTCCATGTCAAATTTCTGTTTTTGAATGGTTGAATAAGGAGTCATGCAAGTCTAAAAGGTTAATGTGTCACGAGTTGAGTATAAGGTTTATCAAGTCAAAGTTAAGATGAATTATTAATGCAATGAGTTGAAGTCAAAATTTGAGTTGAAATTGAATTAGTTAAAGTGAGTCATTTAATTGTATTAGGTGTATTCTTGGTTGAATCTGACACTCAAGTCTTGATTGAACCCTTAAGTTAGCTTTGATAAGAGGTTAAATTTTTTCAAAGTCATAAAAATTCATTTGAACTTGTTGTAAAAATCATTAACTTGGGTTTATTTTCAGTAGTGCCTAACACTCTAAGGTGACATAAAAATCAAGCGAGCGTGAAATCCAAGCAAGCGAGTTCAAGAGTTCAAGTGAGAAAGTTTAAATGAATCAAATTATTCAACTCTTAGAGTTTTTGAACAATTGGATACTATCCATTGCTGAGGAAATAGTGAAAATCAGCAAAGCCACTCTTGTTGATATTAAAAGGCATCTACATTATGCACATGAGACCGTTGAGTTTCTCCAACTTGAGTCACAACTACAATGAGATGAGCTACCACAGAAGGGTCGTGTTTCAATTCCATTCAACAATACAAATTCAAATGTAGAAGACGATAATTCCTATCCACTCAATGATACAACTTCAAGTGTAGAAGTTTTACATGATCAAGTCCAACCTTCTTTTTCCAAGAAAATAATTAAACCATGGGAAGAAATTCAATGCAACAAAAATCAGTGTGGTTCAGGATGTGACAAAGATGACAATATTTTTCATATTCATAATTATTCAAAACCAATCAAGTTCATCGGTGGAGGATTTCTTGATCAAGCAACATCAAAAATTGATGAGAAAGTTGAAGAAAATCCAAAATGCCGACATTGTCAAAGAATTAGTCATATGGAAGATCATTGTTTTGATCTCTATCCTTGTCACCATTGTGGCAAGAAGAATCGCTCGTCAGAGAGATGTTGCAAACGAACCCAACCATCCAAATTGAAGATTAATTATGAATAGATTGATCCTTGGGAGTGGTCATCTACAGTCAAACGATTGTATATGTTTTACCACAGAATTCAATCTCACATGCAAACAAATATTACATCCAATAGTGAAAATATGGTACTCTCATGCACT
This sequence comes from Pinus albicaulis, assembly GCA_034641835.2. Classification (NCBI taxonomy): domain Eukaryota; kingdom Viridiplantae; phylum Streptophyta; class Pinopsida; order Pinales; family Pinaceae; genus Pinus; species Pinus albicaulis. The sequence goes on along the minus strand of CM076574.1, from coordinate 1,145,995,234 downwards.
TGAAAGGGGGAGTACAACAGTGAAACTCTCATATATCTGAAGGGGGGGGGGGAGTTCAAACCGAATGTAGATGGTTATGGTCTCTCCTTTCAACTGGAAAAGGGGGGAATTGATGATGATGGTTTTCAATGAAATTTTCGACAACAACACAATTTTCCAGTGGGGATCAAAATTTGTCAGTGGACAAGAAATTGGGATGTTGATTGAGAGAAAATGTGAGCATTTTTGTTCACTTAGATGGTGATTGGACCCAACAAAGGATAGATAGATCCTTTTGCATTGCAGTTTGGAATTTGATTGAGTTGTCAATCATTTTTAAGGATGTATCATACTTGCAGTTGATTCACTTTTCTCGATCGCTCTCCTCATATTGGAGTTTTTGGCATCCAATTTCGGTGGCTTTTCAAGTAGTTCATCATTGAGGCTCGGCTTAGCAATTTCAATATGAGGACTTGGAGATGGTACACGGTTCTTAATCAAGACTTTTGATTGAGGGGAGAATGTTAGCCTCATACTCACATAAACAATCAATAAATCCAAGTATTCACAAAATAACAAATTTATGAAATTATTAATCATGAAACTAGACTTACTCTAGAAGTCTACATATGACCAAAGATGGGGATAATGAGAGAATTTAGGAATGAAATCACACAAAATCAACTTCGATATTTGTGGAGATATTGTGGAGAAATTTATGGAGAAGGTTCAACCAATTAGCCAAATTGGTTTTTTTTTTATGAGAACCTCAATTTTATAATATGAGGCCTCACCTCTGTGTGAATAATGTACCATTATTATTTTTTAATATACAATCAGGCTTAAAGCCTTTTCCGCAATGTATATTGTCTCCTGATATTATTATTTGTTTTCATTTATTATTTTCAAACAAGGAGGACCCTTGAAAGTAAATGACCAAATTTTTTCCACTAATAGTTCTCACTCATGAGTCTTAGCTTTTAGATACCCAAGTTTGAAGACATGATAAATCTGATTGATACATTGGATTCCATCTCGGTTTCTATGGCTTAGGTCAATCTAGGGACAGTTATTTTATCAATACAAAAAATCGTAGAGTTAGTTGAAGAACAAAAGATAGACTTCAATCAAAACTATTTCTAGTTATCCAAACATATTACCTTTTATCATAAAAATCTTTTTTCCTAAATAATTTTAATCATAGACAAATCTTCTTCTCAAAGTAGTGAGAAAAAAAAAATACAAACAAACATAATAAGAAGTGACTTTAATGATATCTAAAAGAAAGTTCTCCCAATTAAAAAACATAAAAAAAACAAGCTTTACTTAAAATAAGGAGAAACAATACAAGGGAACAAATATCAAGAAATCAGAGAAGACTAAGTTGGATAGATGTAAGAATAATGTAGCACATACCTACATCATCTATACATCCACCTAAAAGAGATTGAAGCCTTTATTTTCATAGGTGCCTCAAATTCATTTCCCAATACAAAACTTGAGCATTTGGTATTGTTGTGGCCTCTTTTTACAAACTTCCTCACCCAAATAAAATATTGTATTATAATCTCCTTGATGTGGGTGTAAGGGGTAAAAGATAAGCAATTAGCCATCAATGAGCAAGGGAAAAGGATAAACAATTACCCATCAAAGCACAATATTTACCCTAGCACAAGGATAAACAATTACCCATCAATATGGCAAAGTAAAATGTGGAGAGAGGATACAAACCATTAAAGGAAAACCCAATTCGTGAATTGTGTCGAAAACTATGGAAATTAGGCACAGAGATAGCGGGAACCTATTCTCTCTGTAACTATACCCAAATCTGATATTACTCGATTCTAATATTGTAAAAACAAAGAATGAAACACGTTATATAGTTTGAAGATATGATAACCATAATAATGTAATTGAGAAATAAGTATTATATATGTTTTTAGAATAGGTTTTCTTCTTAGTTGTTCCTTGCTAAAAGCTCCTTCATTGAAGTGAAATAAAAATCGTGGATCTTGTATAGGCGTAAAATCATATGGCATCTCAATTATTTATTTGATTTACTCTATATGTTGTATTGTTGTGTGTTATGCCTATAGGTATTGCTTTTCTGGTTATTTAGTGAGTGTGATTTTTAGATAAAATGAATATAATAAATTTATTGATATAATTATAAGTATTATTTTTAATTTTAGTAGTGTTTGATTGGTTAGTGATAATGTTTTGTTTACTTTTTAATTATCAATAAATCTGTAATCATATTATTTATATGGTTTAAGGTTAGGATTTCATTTTAGACTTATATGGTTTAAGGTTAGGATTTAATTTTTTTTTAATGAAGACATCATATCATTAAAAGAATTATTTTGTTTATGGTGAGGTAGATAGCTCAAAAGTTAAGAGGGAAATCTGATATCACTAAAAAAGAATGATGGGAATCAATAATAGAAAGGTGAGCAACGAAGTTATGGCCAAATATTAGATAGACTCTACAAATTTAAGACCTAGTTTGAACATGCAATGAACTTAGAATAAAAACATGAGGATGATGAATTGATTTCCTGAATCGATTGATACAAAATTCAATAAGAATTCGAAGAACCTAAGGAACAAAAGTTGACAAATTCATAGTAAAATTAAATATAATTGTAAGAAGATCTTTTTGTTTTGTTGTGCATGATAGCCAATGAAACAAGGAGTTGATGGTATACTTAGGCAGTGTGTATAACCATTGGAAAAAGTAAAAAATAAAAAAATTGAGCACTCACTTGGATATTGTTGGAGATCACTTTTCCATAACAAGAGGTGCCTCGGTGCCTCGGAAATCCTTTGTTTGAAAATGTTGTGGTTAACAATTTTCAAATTTTACTTCAAATAAGTGAGGATGGGTAAACAATTATAAAACACCATACTTAAATTCATCCTTCAATTCAATAAAAATAAGAATTCAATAAAAATAATTACATTAATAAAAATAAGAATTCAATCAAAATAATTACATTAGGAATTCACTAGTGAAAAAAAAAACACATTTTTGAATTTTCAACTAAGTACCTTTTTTCAAAGGGGCGTAAAAATATACTAAAGATATCACTTGAAAACAATCACCCCTCAAATGCACGGAAAATCCTAATTAGTGCCTAATAACAATATTTCATAAATAAATATCCAAACATGTTTCTTTACATTATTCGAGCAGTGACCTTTCAATGTACTCACACACAATCCAAATACAAGGAAATCTTAATTAATGCCCAATAACAATGTTCCACAAATAAATATTGAAATATGTTCTTACTCATACCAAATTATTTAACAATAATCAATAAAATCTAAAATACTCCCTCTTAAATTAACCAACATAAACTAGGCCATCCATATAAATTAAATGGACGATAAATGTAGACAAGCAACAATCCATAATAATCATCAAAGCACTTACTTGATTACATATCTCACATGGTTGAAATTGAAAAAAAAGCCATAGAACTATCTAAATTATAATTTTATTTTAAATTATAATTATTATTGAGAGAATTAATATATAAATTAAAGATAAATACATTTGAAAAAATATGAAACAAAAGTTTTATCCATGGAGATTCTTAATCTTTATAAAGGCTTTGTTACAATACCATGGTTTATCATTACCACATGCCCAAAAACCTATAACTCATTTCATATGACATTTTTTATATGACAATTTTTTTTAATTAATCAATTTAATTAAAACTAGTTGAGATCCATCTAAAATCTAGATCTACCAAATCCCAACAAGGATGAAGTTAGGAGTTAAGATGGATCTAAGTTGATATTCTTTGATATTCTTGCTGATGGGTTTCCTCAAGCTTTTAACTAGGCTTCATCATAACAAATACCATGGGACACCATGGAAATTTTATAGCTTAATTTAAATTTACAATTTTATCATTAAAATTAAAATTATTATTTTATTTTTTTACTTTTAATTATCTAGATATTTGAGCCTCTTATTTGCTTTATTTTTTTTTAATTTTACTTTATATTTGACCAAGTCAAAAAGTTTATATTGACATTACAACATTGTTGCCATGTTTTTTTTGTTGACATTACAACATTCCTGCCATGCTACTCTAGAGAGGGCCTCTCAGCCTGAAAACAAAAGGGGCATAATTATTTTTGAGATAAATACTAGCATAGATTCATCTTAAACACAAATCTAACATGAACCGAGAGGAGTCAAATTTCTTGAAGTGTGTTTTCATTCTTTAAATTGTATTCTTGAATTATATATATTTTTAAGTATACATCAATATTAATTCATATTAAAATATTTTATTCATAAAGTATATAGGATATTTTATTATGTACAACATTAAAATATTTTTTAACATATATATGATGTTGATATTCATATAAGTTGGTTAACATAAATCTTCAAATAATTTATTTAAATAATGTGTTAAAATATTTTTGAAAAGTTTAAGGTTTAAATATCTTACTCTTATATATATATATATATATATATATATATATATATATATATTTTTTTTTTTTTTTACTTGTAATTACTTTACATGAAATAAAATTAGGTCATACAGAGAATTAATTAAACATGCATAACATTTTTTTTTAATAGTTGATATTTCTTTTCTATTTAGAGAATATTTGGCATGTTAACTCCAAGCTGAGGAGCATGGGAGCACAAACATACTTACACATCCAAGTTAAGGAACACACGAGCACATACATACTTCGCCTTAAAAATATTCTAAAACATTTCATGAAAATTAAATCCCATCAACCTAATAATTATTAATAATTAAATTAAAATTCTAAAACTTTATTCCAAAATAAACATACTTATCAACATAATCATAACCCACCAACTAACTAAAAATAAAATAAAATTTTACATCACAACTAATTAATAATTTTAATACAACATTATACATCTTCTACTTAATTTACCAAACACCCTTTTTCATTTCAAATCCCCCGCATCCCATTCAGACTTGGGACAATATCGGTAATCATTTATCCTCACGCCCTCAAAGGCATCATATACAAACATATTGCAAATTTATATTTTCAAGTTATAAAAAAAAATTTCTAACTCTTTCACAAACTTTAAAATTAATTATTTTAGAAAAAGCCTATGAAATGATGGACCCGCCACTCTTTTCCGACATCCATTCACCGAACAGTTGACCCAACAAATTTGAAGCCTGAAGCCTGGTTAGACTACAGTTATTTTGTGTGTTCATGGAGGTTCAAATCCTGCGGGGACAGTGGAAGAAAATGCCTGCAGAATGCAATATGATGTAAGTCAAGAAAATGCCTGCAGAATGCAATATGATGTAAGTCCTCTAGACAGTAACGAAAATAATTCTGCTGCTGCAGGTTCAAATCCTACTAAAAACCGTAGAGATATAAAAAGACCTTAACGCCCAGAGAAGCCAGGCCTGATTGTAGCTGTGGAGATAAAGCAATCCACGCAGGTTTAAATTCATAGATTGCAGAGATAAAACTCTAGAAACGGTAAGCTTTGTGATCTGTTTGCAAATTCTGTTGTCAGATGAAATATAGATTTTTCTAATTATCGGGGTTCTATGGTGTAGTGGTTAGCACTCTGGACTTTGAATCCAGCGACCTGGGTTCGAATCCCGGTAGGACCTGTCTCATGGCTTGTGCAAATGTAAATGTATTGCACTGAGCCAGCCCAGCATAGAATTTATAGACGCGTTCCGAACCAGTTATATTTATAGACGCGTTCCGAACCAGTTATATTTGAATGTGATTTTCACCAAATAAAAAAAAAAAAAATTTATACACAATTTTATGAACCTGGACTATTTATCTTTAAAATTACAATTTCTATGGTGTAGTGGTTAGCACTCTGGATTTTGAATCCAGCGACCTCGACTATTTATCTTTAAAATTTCCTTCTTTGAATCCAGCGACCTGGGTTCGACTCCCGGTCGGACCTGTCTCATGGTTTGTGCAAATGTAAATGTATAGCACTGACTGAGCAACCCAGCCAAACTTTTAAAGCCTGGACTGTTTATCTTTAAAATTTCATTCTTTGAATCCAGCGACCTGGGTTCGACTCCTGGTGGGACCTTTCAAAGTTTGTGCATATGTGAATACATGGCACTGATTGAGCAGCCTATCTTCTTTGAATCCAGCGACCTGGGTTCGACTCCCGGTAGGACCTTTCACAGTTTTGACACATATGTAAATGTAGAGCAGTGACTGACAAGCCCATCAAGCTTAAAGCCTGGACTATTTATCTTCAAAACATTTCTTATATAATTTTAAACAGATTGTTTATTCTCTTATAGCAAACCATACTCAATTTGTACTTTATATAAATATCATGATTTTTCAACAAAGGGGATGTAGCTCATATGGTAGAGCGCTCGCTTCGCATGCGAGAGGCACGGGGTTCGATTCCCCGCATCTCCAAATTTTGTAGATTCATCATGACTAGTTTATTCAGGATCAAAACCTCTTTGATTGATTGTTTCATGTTTCATATAACTATTTTCGTGGCCGGTTACAGTGAAATTGGTTGCTTCATACAACTACTTTAGAATGTAGGCAGTTTTGTGGCCAGTTACACTGAAATTATCTTTGGTTTTCTGATGTGTAATCTCGATTTTCGGTTTCTGATCTTCTGCATAAAAAAATCGACTAATTATCTTTTGTTATCTGATTTGTAATCTTGATTTTCGGTTTCGGTTTCGGATCGTTGCTACCGTTGCTTTCATTGAACCCTCGCTGCACGATTTTAGTTTTGTTCATCAATATTCGTTCCCTTTTATTTTCTCTTCTTACCTGTGAGAGATTCGACCTCAGCGCCAACAGTACATGGTCTGGGTTTTAAGCCATGATTGCATACTTAAGAACACCTCAGTGATCTGGTGAGGCGTTGGAATCAGTCAAATAAGTTTTGGTCGTCGAAAAATCCCAAAGTCTTTATGATTTCAACATATTCTTTTTAACCGATTTCCAACAAATTCAATTATAAAATAAAAGTTTTGATTTTTTAAAAGTTTTTATGATGAATTTTCCAGATTTAATTTTTTTCAAATTCGATAGAAATTTATTAAAATCACAAGCTTGATGAATAATTTTTACATAATTTAAGTATTTCAAAAAATTTTCAAAGTACTATATATCTCACTAAAAACAACTCCCTATAAAATATCTCAACAAAAACTACAAAATATTATAATAGTTTCATTTCCACTAATAACAACCAGTGTTAATTAAAAAGCACATTGTGGAGAGTTTGCTCTCAATTTTCATTTAAAAATAATAATATCTAATAATATATTAGATATCATTTTCAATTTAAAAGCTATAATCTAATTTTCTTAAATCAAATTATTTTTAATTATAACATTTTTTAATAAAATAAGGGTTAAAGATAACATCTTATTATGAAGAATCTTTCGGTAATAATCACATTATCATGAACAAAGTCGACGCGTTTCGAACCAACCAGTGTGGTTCATCATCAGGACTAGGTGAGAGATCAGATCAGTCGTTAAGCTTTAAATAGATGTAGGAGATGCAAAGAAAACCGTTATAACAGCTATTTTGACTATGAAATCCACAACGGTTAGTTTTAATATTAAAACAAAATAATAAAAATAAAAGTAGTTCTACTAATTTAAATATTAAATACAATTAGAAACGGCTAGTTTGAATATTCAAATTTAATTATATATTATTTATATTAAAATTCTATTAATTTTTTATTTTTATTTTTATTTTTTAATAATAAAAATAAAAATAAAAATAATAAAATAAAATAAAATAAAATCAAAATCAAAATTAAAAACAAAACTAAAATAGTTAAATTAAAAATGGTAGCAGTTAGTAATATATTAAAAAAAAAAATTATTTATTTATTTATTTAAAAATAATAAATAAATAAAATAAAATAAAATAAATAAATAAATAAATTTTTTTATTTTTCTTAATATCGTTAAATGACTATTCAAAAATTAAATATTAAACAAAAATAAATCAATAAATAAATAAATAAATAAATAATAATAATAATAATAATAATAAATAAATAAATAATATAAAAATAAAATAAAATAGAATTAATTAATTAATTAAAAAATTAAAAATATAAAATAAAATAAAAATAAAAATAAAAGTAAATAAATAAATAAATAAAAGTATATATATATATATATATATATATATATATATATATATATATATAACATCTTCAATAAAGGAAACCTATTGCCCTTAAAGACTAAATCTTAAAACAATTTCTTTTCTTTGCGACAAAATTTTATTTTACTTATAATGCCATAATCTTGCTCTTTTAAGAAATAGATATCACACTATAATTATTATTAGTATTTGAGATATATTTGCATTAAGTAAAAGTATGTGAAAAAAATATCTAGTGGTTAGTATTCCAAAAATTATTTGCATTGAGTTTTAAGATTGTTAGTTTCTTATTTGCCAAAAACATAAACTAGCAGTTGCATCATCACAAGTAGATGTTGCAAAAGAAACGTCGTAAGATTTTTAAAGAGATCTGCAAGAGTCTCAACATGTAAATTGATTTTTTTCAGTGAAAGTGATATTTAAAATGATAAAATACATTTATAATTTTTATAATTTAAATGTATTGATTATTGAAATTAAATTAACAAAAAAATCATGTTTATTATATTAGGGAAAACATTGTAATAAAATATTAGATAAGATGTTGTAATGAAAGGTAAAGAAAAAAAATAAGTAATTGCAATATTATTCTTATTAATAATAAAAATATTTTTATATAGATAAATATTAAATTGATATATAATATAAATAATGTTACAAAGAATTAATATATCCATTTTGTATCTATGAAATATAGAGAAAGATCTATTCTTTCTAAATGTTTATTTAAGTGTTATATCATTTAAGATAAATTAATATTGGATTTATTAAATACTTTTTTTTTCAATATAACTCTAAGATTTTTTTCTTTACCAAATTTCTTTGAAAAATACATACAACAATACAACCATCCATTTTTTTTTTTTTTTTCTTCCGTTTTTAATCAAAATTATGTATCTTTGTAATTGTTTTAAGATGTAAATATTTTTAGAAATAAGTTTTTCCAACTTGTTAATATAATACACTAGATTACACCATTTAATAAACATTACTTTTTATTACAATATATTTGAAGACATTAACAACCTGGGTACATAAATATTTGAAAATCTAGGATAATATCATGTACCCAAAAATAATAAAACTCTTTGTAAAGTTAAACGAATTATGTTAAGGAATTTGAACTTCAATTGTTTGGCGAACAATTTATTTGTCAACTAATCAATTCAATTCACAATTGAATTTATTCATTCAAATCTCTTAGGATATGGTGCAAATTCAGTGGAACACTCCGAAGATATGGTCCAATAATGAAATTTGAAGTAATATTGGCCATTTTACAATAATGAAATTTGAAGTAGTATTGACCATTATAGAAAGAAATTAATGAAACCAAAGCTGCTAGTGCGTGGGTTATTCATGTAACCAAAGAAAACCTCCCACGTAACTCAAAAATGAATGAAGAAACATGTAAAAGGTGGAATCTCAATATCATGCTGATACTTAAAACTATCGAAAAAAAAAAATCAGGGGAAGAAAAAACGTTGCTTTATTATAAAAAAATACATATATCTTTAAATATTACTTCTAAAACTATCGAATATACATATTGTCTAGATGATAGATGAGGCAATGCTCATAACGTCTCTATGTTTGTGAGCTTTCGATACCAGCATATTAATATAATGCATGCTTCCCCTCTACCCCGCGAGAGAAATATTGTTTACTGTAATCAGCATGAATGAAATTCCTGAACAAACATGGATGATTTTGATCAATGAGTTCCGAACCTGGACTGATCTCTGCTTCAAATTCCAGAGCATAAAAAAATCCAATTGACATCCTATCCCGGAAATGGTTTTTCATAATTACTTGATGCTCAATGCTCTTGTACCTTCCATTAGTCATTACCTGGAAAACCAACCACAGAGTATCGAGGAAATTTTTTCTAAAACAAAGTTAGGATATCAGGCGAATATTTTGTAAGGACCATAAGCTTACCTCTATCAAATTTCCAACGTTAATAACCAGAGCATAAGGAATCGGTTTCACAGGTATTCATTGGTCATCCTTGCGGACATTTAATCCTACCATTTCATCATCCTGCAATAAGAGTGTAATTCCAGTCATGTCTGCATGTGGGCTCAACCCAAACACACGATCTGGTCTGGGGCACTGAGGATAGTAATTCATCCTCCTTTTTAGGTATGGCTTTCCAAACTTCTTCTCAAAGTAATCAAGCTTTAACTCTAATGTCTCAGCAATTAATCTCAACAGCTTCGCAGGTAGACTTTTTATTTCATTACCGTATGCATCCACAATTTCCTTACACAGAACCCAACATTCCCATCAGTAAGTCAGCAGCAAGCCCGAATTGCACCATGCATATATTCCCACAAGGAATTTACCAACAGCATGGCAGTATAAAAGGGTCAAACAAGACTTTATATCATAAATGGGCATTATGGATTCAATATCTGAATTTGTATTGCCATATCGGATATCATAGATGAGGCCAGTCAAGATTGTAATTAGTCATGCATACTACAGAGAACCAGATAACGTAAAAAATATTTTATAATCCCAAAACGATAGTTTCCAGAAGTGCAAGACTCTGAAATACATGTCTTAAATCATTTCCTAAAGAGTAGCTCATTTTCATCTAGTTATTAGAAAAAAATCTGCCATGCCCGTAAACAACTTAGAAATTGGTTTATTGTGGGGTGAAGCCACCCGGTAGTGATAGCCTTTACTATTGCAATTGCTTCCAGTGCACCGGCAGCACCAAAGGTATGCCCAATCATAGAATGGAAAAGTAAGCCATATTTAATGTCAGAAACAGAGATGGTGTTTGCAATCGAAATATTCATGGAACAACACATTTCTGAAGGGCAGCAAATTATTAATTGTAGGCTAAATGCATTGGGGTAAGATTAGAAAGCACTTGTTGAAAATCATTTTGGTGAATTCAAGATACTTGCAAATTGCTAATTGAAATGTATCGTAAAATCTTGGTTGCAGGCAACATGTTTTAATTCCTAACATCTAAGAAACAAAACATAACTGTCAACCTATCAAAAAATTGTATCGTAAAATCTTGGTTGCAGGCAACATGTTTTAATTCCTAACATCTAAGAAACAAAACCTAACGGTCAACCTATCAAAAAATTGTTATTTGTGTGAGGAATCCAAGAGTGAGTAACCTGGTGATTTGAACTTGTTGCAGCCGCTCAGTTCCTTGCTTTGAGTTATTCTTCCTTTACACAATTTTTTTTGTCAAGCCAGCCTTTATAATTTTACATCCGGAAGTGAACAGACAAATTACCCTAAATATATTATAGGAAGTTGCATAACATTGCATCCAGAATATTAAACATATGAAAGATTAAGCATATGAAATAGTACATGAGGATGTCGCACTCAGAATATGCGCCTTTGCGAAATCTTCCAAGTTGAAAAAATATCTATAATTTAAAATGAATAGCTTCACTAAACTATTCGATTGAGTTTCAGTACTGTAAAAAAGTTGCACTGTGGATTTTTTTCGTAACAATTACCTGTCTTTCCCATTATACATAAACGAAACTATGGTTGTGAGCGAAAAAACAGAAAGACAACTAACAAACTAAAACTAAATTGGTAGTGCGAGTTGCCAACCGTCATTAAAATCGAGACAGTTTTTCACCAACTCCTCGTTTTATTGCAGGAAGGATCGCAGAAAAACTCCAACCCAGTGAAATTCGCGTAACCAGAGCAACTAATTCGCAACTGCCTGCCACCCTATCAACTTCATTTGAATCGATGGCTCAAAATGATATAATCGTCTAACAAAGGATCGAATGGTACACATTATGACAGAAAAGCAGTTAGCAAAGTTGTTTTCAAATAATAACGCCTTACGGTGTAATTATTTATGTGTAAAAAAAACTTTATTGTGATATTTCTTGTATCTAATTTATTGTAAGAAATTCTACATTTTGAGCTTCCATTAAGTTTTGTTGTGTTAATTTTTTATGAGATGAAGGGTTTTATTTGACTGAGTATCTATTGAGTGCTTAAGGTGTTTTTTTTTTACAATTTTTTTTTTGTGGCAAGGTCCAAGCTTCACTTTTACAATTTTTTTTTTTCGTGGCGAGGTCCCGCCTCACGTGGATTTTCTCAAAATCAATCGATGTTCTTCTTTGGCTCCAACCCACCAAAATGGATGCTATTATTGTTTCTTAGCTTTCCTTCGACCTTTTGGAAAGTTTGTTGTTAGATGCTTTGTTTTAAAGCGTGATCTATAACGAAAATGAACATGTTCATAATCAAGCTTTTGGGTCCAAGAGTAGTTAGCACATTGCAAAATCATTTTGGTTGGAAACCCTTTTCTAAAGTCCATATCAACACATATGCTAGCATATGTGGTGCCAACATATGTGTTGGTGCTATGTCTCTTTGTTTTGGTGCTTATGTTATAGTATATTCCAAGAGCTTTGTCAATGCCTCGAAGAAAGTTAGAACCCAAAAATGTAGAGGTAAATTTGCAAGTCTAATCCACACAAGAGTTGAAGAGAGGGAATCAGTTAAAGCATCGAAGGAAGATCCATGGTTTCATACATAAACTGGAGTTCCCCCAAAACCAGGGACTAAAGTTTAAAATCCAATCCCAATATTTAACAAGATCAAATTGGACAATTAAATAACCCTTAGCAAAAGGGTAAATAAATGTCTCATCTTTTAACTGTTGGGAAAAATACTGAGAGGGGGGGGGGGGGGTGGTGAATCAGTATTTAGAGCTCATGTCTATAAATTTAACTTTTTATTTTGCAGAATTCCATACGCGGCTTTTATGAACCGAACTCGCGTATACACGTGGATATGCTGAAAGAAACTAGCGTATACTGATATAAATTTCTAGTTTAGAAAACTTCTCAGAAATAGTCTTTAAATCAGATTTACTAGTTATGCATCAGGTTAGATAATCAGTAAATATGTGTAGTAATAGCAGTATAAAACATCACACAAGTGGAACACACATGAACACCAATATTTAAGGTGGAAACCCAATTCGGGAGAAAACCACCGCTGCCGTCGTCTCTATCTTCAATATTTATTATATGGAAAACTGTTTACAACATTGTACTGATGCAAACTCATATCAGTACATAGGCTTCTACCTACAGAAAGCTGCAACCTTCACTCGTTTTCCAGCTGCTACTGAAAGGGAGCTCCAACCCCCTTTCTTCTCGTTTACCAGTCACTCCTGGAAGGGAGCTTCAACCCCCCTGAACATAACACCAGCTTCTACTATCAGGAAGCTTCTACTTCCATACTGAAGGCTTCAACCCTCAGACCCACTGCAGACCATGTTTCATCAATTTTCATACTGGGTCAAGTAGCACCAACACAACCCTTTATCAACAACCATAAAATTTTCCCAACACTTCAATTAGAACAGTGAAAAAATTGTAACCAGAACTTCAGAAAATAACCCAGACTTCAGAATAGATATGCAGATACAAGCTCAACCCTAGACAGTCATTAATTTAAATAGCATACACTACTTTGCTTCACTAAAGCCGCGTACATACGCACTTTCCTGTCATTCTTTGTGTACGCCTTAGTGCCTCTTATTTTCATAACACAGACTAGACCTTCTTCCACACCATGATGGAGTTGTGTGTAAACATGCTTTCTTTATACCAACCCCGCGTATACTTACGTATACTATCACCAGAATGTGATGGGACCTGATTCGGATGCGGGGCTTTCATTCGAACATTTTCTCAGCCGGTCTGAGAATGCTTTAAGAACGGTCGATCAGAACATTAATGTGTTTTCCAAAGAACGACCAGTTAGATTTTTCATGATAAACTTAACGGCAGCATACTCAATATTCAAACAACCCATAACTTCAGAAGAATTCATTTGACGATTAACGAATAGCAGGGAATCACGAGTAGAAACATCGAAGGTAAGCTTGAGAAAACCATAAACGCCGCAGCGCTTTTCATGAAGCGAACCTGCGTATATATGCGCTTTTACTGAGACCATCTAGCGTATAGATCTGTAAAAGTAAATTTTGTAGAACAGATCAGATCTATAAAACTTATCCAGATTTCTTCATTTTCTTCAGCAGACTTGCGCCAGTTCTTCATCATTTCTTCAGTAGATCATACTAGAGCTTCATCATATTCAGATATAGAGATCTTGAACCATCATTATATCCATGGGTGCATCATAGATTCAGATCTATCAAAAAAAAAACAGAGTTCATCCATGCAGATATTCCTTAGAGAAATTTATTCATTAACAACCCTTACTCATGCACACTTTGCACTATGATCTTCTTCTCCTTATATAGATTTAGCTTTTACCAATACCATGAGTCAAAACCACTCAACCATTGATGGTAATCCTGGATGGAATTAAATAGATAATATAATGCTCAATATTGTGGGCTAATACCATGGTAAATCCCCCTAGTATTATAATTTTGGAGCAAAAACAGGCATACGCGACTTGGGACGTACTTCTCCGCGTGCATATGCGATTTGGCCTTTACAAACCCATGTATACATTGTGACATATTAAAAATAACCAATTTGCTGCACAAAACTTCTGAGAGACTACTGAGATGCTTCATATAGATAGTTTCTTCGTCCTTTGCCAGAAAGTTGCCATCAAGGACAATCAATTTAATATTATAGAACACAAGAAACATATTGCCAATAATCTCCCCCTTTGGACTTGATGGGAACCATAATCATTAAAAAGTTAGGTAGCTATATTCAACCATCCTTAGAATTCTCCCCCTTTGACATCAAGGGCAAAGGGCATATCAACATCCCTTATACAGAAATTATCATGCTCCCCTTGAGTTCATGCTTGAGTATTCAGACATATTTTTCAATGAAGGTCATGACTTTTCAACCGAGTATGACCTTTCCTATCACCAAGTACTCATACTTGCATCAATGATCCAACTAAGTGGATTTACATATTTGACTCAACTACCCAACCAAGTGGGTGTACAAATTTGACTAAACTACCCAACCAAGTGGGTTTACAAATTGGAACAAGTCCTTACATGACTGAATATAACAATTTACATCATAGATCTCATCATTACATTTTCATCAAATGAGTTTTTATAAACAAGACCAATGAATCTCAATCATGAGATCATACCACAACAAACACTTAGAATGCCAACAATGCATCCTTTCCCACAGGACAAGTGCTCAACCTTAGCTTGTGCACCCTGAACACTTTCAATAGCAAATCATTAAGGCATATTCATAAAAAAATATTAGAGAATGAAATAGAAATGTGGGAACTGGAACATCACCAGAGATACCTAACAAAACTGCAACTGTTCTGAAAATGCTGACCCAGAAAATTGTGCCAGCAAAAACCCATACGCGGTTTTATGTATATAAACTCACGTATATATGCGACTGTCCTCTATGAAATCCGCGTATCTAATTTAATCTTCTGAATTTCAGCAAATCTGATCTTCTGAGCGGCAGAGACAACTCCCAACTTTTATTTGAGATATTCAAATGCTTCTATGGGAAGAGGTTTAGTAAATATATCAGCAACTTGTTCTTTGGAGGGAACATATTCCAATTTTACCTTTTGTTCAAGTACTTGTTCATGTAAGAAGTGATACTTGATAGGAATGTGCTTGGTCTTGGAATGCATAACAAGATTCTTTGAGATACTGATGGCACTTGTATTATCACACATAATGGATATGGGAGGTGAACATTTGATTTGCATGTCTTGTAAATTCTGCATCATCCAAAGAAGTTGTGTGCAACATGATGCGACAGCCACATATTCTACTTCTGTTGTAGATAAGGCAATGGATATTTTCTTCTTGTTGAACCAAGATACTAATCAGGGCCCCATATAGAATGCACCACCACTAGTGCTCTTCCAATCATCAACATTTCCAGCCCAATCTGCATCTGTGTAAGCATGAAGAGTGAGATCAACATTCTTTGGATACCATAGTCCAAAGTCTTGAGTTCCTTGTAGATATTTGAATATTCTTTTTACAGCCTGAAGGTGAGACTCTTTTGGATTAGCTAGGGATCGTCCAACAATCCAAACTGCATGCATAATGTCTGGTCTTGTCCCGGTGAGATAAAGTAGACTTACAATCATGGATATGTATTTTGGTTGATTCACCGTGGAAGAATCATCATGAGAACCGAGGTTACACCCAGTTATCATTGGTGTACTTACAGGTTTGCAATCTTTCATCCCATACTTTTTCAGAATTTGCTTAAGATATTTTGCTTGTGATAAGAATATGCCATTTGTTGCTTGTTGTACTTGTAAGCCAAGAAATAATGTTAGTTCCCCAAGTAAAGACATTTCAAATTCTTGTTGCATAACATAAGCAAATTTCTGACTCATGGACTCTTCATTACTTCCAAAAATGATGTCATCAACATATACAACCACGATCAATAGTTTATCATTTTCAGTTTTTGTGTATAAGTTGCTATCAACAGATCCCTTTGAAAATCCTTGTTGATGAAGATATTTTTCAAGACGATAATACCATGCCCTTGGAGCTTTTTTGAGACCATATAAAGCCTTTTTAAGTTTACAAACAAGTTTTTCATCATTGCCCAAAATGAATCCTTCTTGTTGTTCTATATAAACTTATTCTTCTAGATCACCATTGAGGAAAGCAGATTTAACATCCATTGATAAACTTTGATTTGTTGAAAGCTTGAAAAAGTAAGAAACATTCTAATGGCTTCAAGTCTAGCTACAGGAGAAAATGTTTCTTCAAAGTCTATACCTTCTTGTTGAGCATACCATTTAAAAAAAATTCTAGCCTTGTTTCTAATAACATCTCCATTTTCATTTAACTTGTTTTTGAATATCCATTTTGTTCCAATAACATTTTTATCATGAGGTCTTGGAACTAGTTCCCAAGTATGATTCTTTTAAATTTGATCAAGTTCTTCATTCATGGCTTGAATCCAACATTCATCTTTGCTAGCTTGATTGACATTTTGTGGTTCAATGGTGGATAAAAATGCTAGATAGCCAATAGACCCTATAAGAGTTCTTCTTTTTTGGACACCTGATCTGTTTTCTCCCAAAATTTGAGATTCTGGATGATTCTTTTGAACATACTTGGATGGAGGCTTTTTAGATAGATCTTCTTCTTCTGCTTCATTGGGTTCACCTTCTATATTATATCTTTATGATGCAGGAAGATATACATCATCATCATCTTCATTTCTTGTTTGTATTTCCCCTTTTGGAGCGGAGAGAGATTCATTAATTACAACGTCAATGCATTCAACAATCTTCCGAAGTCTTTTATTGTAGCACTTATATGCTTTACTTCTGGAAGAGTAACCAAGAAATATTCCTTCATCTACTCTAGGTTCAAACTTGCCAAGTTTTTCGTCATTGTTCTTGATAAAACATTTGCTTCCAAAAACTTAAAAATGCTTTACAGTGGGAAGATTACCATACCAGAGCTCATACAGAGTTTTATCACTGTTTACATGAACATGTGCTTTGTTAAGAATATTTACCACAGTATGTGCTGCTTCTCCCCAAAATGTGTCAGGTGTTCCTGAATCATCAAGCATAGCCCGAGCCATCTGTTGAATTGTTCTATTCATTCTCTCTACTACGCCATTTTGTTGTGGGGTACCAGCTACAAAAAACTGTCTTTTTATGCCATGTTGTTCACAAAAATCAAATAATTCATGTGATATATATTCACCTCCTCGATCAAATCTAAGACACTTGATTTTTAGATCTATTTCATTTTCAACCAGTGCTTTGAAGATCTGAAATTTTTCGAATGCTTCATCTTTGTGTTTTAGTAACCCAATCCAACACATTCTAGAGAAATCATCAATAAACATAATATAGTATTGTTCTCCATGGGGTGACCTTTTTCTCATAGGTCCACATAAATCAGTATGAATGAGTTCAAGAGGCTTACTTGCTGATCCTTCTTTGACATTAAATTGTACTCTGGTTTGCTTACCGAATTGGCAAGATTTGCATATGGTACTCTCAGGCAGAGTAATATTGGGAAGATCATGAACAACTTTGAGTCTGCTAGATTTGTTGATTTGAGAGAAGCTCAAATTCCCCAATCTTCTATGCCATAACCAATTTTATGAATATTTACCCAAGTAACATTGTTCTTTATAGCTTTTCAATACATACAAATTTCTTGGTGTTCTATTTCCTTTTATAATTGTTTTTCCTATATCAAGATCACGTACCACACATTATTTTGAGCTAAAGACAACTTCAGTTCCTTGATCACACATTTGACTTACACTTAACGGGTTATGCTTTAATCCATCCACATACATAACATTGTTAGCTTTCACCTTTTCCTTTAGAAAAACAAAACCCTTTCCCTTAATGACAACAGCAGTATCATTTCCAAAAGTAACATTCTTTTCTCTTTCTAGAGCATTGTATGCAAGAAGTTTATTTCTGTCACCTGTCATGTGTTTTGAGCATCCACTATCAATGTACCATTGATTTTATTCTCCTTCTACAAATAAAGCTATGCCACAGTTCTCAACCTGTAATTCCTTCTTTCTCCATACTTTGGAAGTTGAAGGTATATGCTCTTTTGGCTGAAGTTTTCTCCTGCATTCAGATTCTTCATGACCAAAGTTATTGCAATAAGCACATTCAATTTAATTTTGAAGAGGAGAAAAGTTGTTATATGTATTCTTCTTTATTCCAGTATCAATTCTTTTCTTTCTTGCTTCTCTAGTCATGATGGTTTTGTATGCAACACATTGAACAACTTTATGACCAAAATTATGACATGAGAAACATTGTCCATTGAAGAAGAAATTTCTGCGATCATGGAACCTTCTATTTGTGTTTACCTGTTGGTTGGTATTTCTCTGAAAGGTATTCCTATTAGTGTTCTTTGTATTGAGGTGGTCATGCTTTACTTGTAAAGTTTCTTTGTTTCTTTGCTGAGTGACAGAATGTTGTATGCTGGCTGTAGCTGCTTTTAGATAGTTTGGTACTGAAGACTGAGAAGATTCTCCGACATATCCAAGACCCGTCTTTATAAGAGGAGAACGTTGTACCTTGATAATTTCATCTAAAATTTCAGATCCTTTAGTAAATCTAAGATTCAAAGTCTTTACTTTCTCAATTTCTTTTCTTATACTTACTATTTCACATTCTAATTTCTCATTGTGTTTCTCCTTTTCTTCAAGCTGATTTTTTAGAGTTTCTATGGATATTTTATTTTCTTCCAAACATATTTTGAGCTGATTTATTTCTTCAAGAAAATCATTGTCTTCTAGAGCATCCATAAATGTATCCTTTTCTTCCCTAGATTCCTTTTCAAATGCCATGAGAAGTCTAAGATCTTGATCAGATTCTTCCTCACTATCTGATAACCCATCACTATCTTCATGAGTATAATAATTTTTTCTACTGCTAAACCGATTCTTATTTATTCTTGCTACTTCCTTTCCTTTTTCATGTGTTTCTTTATGAGGACACTTAGCAGCATAATTACCAACTCTTCCACAAGAAAAAAATTTGAAAGGAAGCTTACCTCTGAACCTTCTAGTGCCAAGTTGGGGCTTCTTTACAAAATTTACCTCATCTTCTTCTGAAACATACCCTGATCCTTTTGTTTCTTGTACTTATTTTCCTTTTGTAGAAGCTCTAAAGACGACTTCTTTGACTTCAAATGATCCTCCTTTTCTCATTTCACATGCAGTTAGAATGCCATGAAGTTGAACAATAGTAAGATTTTGAAGATCATGCTTCTCTTCAATAGAAGACACTTTTGACTCAAATTTTGAAGTTAGAGATCATAAAACTTTTTCAACCAGAGTAGTGTCAGTTATGGTTTCACCCAAATTTCTCATACAATTTACAATATCATCTAGACGTAAAAAGAAACTGGCAATGCTCTACTCATTATGCATCCTTAGATTTTCATATTGAATTCTGAGAGTTTGGAGTTTATCACTTTTTACCTTTGTATCACCTTCATAGCTTAGAATGATTTTGTCCCATATTTCCTTTGTTGTATTCAACTACATGACTTTGATGAATTCTGATTCAGTCAGACTCCCTAATAGTGAATTGACCGCCTTTGCATTTGTTTCATAGTTCTTTCTTGTCGTTGCATCTGTTGGAACTGAGGCTGGATATTGATAACCTCCTTCAAAAATAGCCCATACATCTACTCCGAGAGATTGAAGATAAGATCTTGTCTGTGTTTTCTAGAAGATTAAATTGTTTCCGTTAAAGAGTGGAGGCCTGATAGATGTTGTCCCATCTTGATTGCTCATCTTGGATGATCTTCCTTCTAGCAGCTAAGATTCTTCAGAAGGACCTGCGTTGATACCAATTGTTGGGAAAAATACTGAGAGGGGGGGGGGGGTGAATCAGTAGAGCTCATATCTATAAATTTAAAATTTTCTTTTGTAGAATTCCATACACGGATTTTATGAACCAAACTCGCGTATACATGTGGATATGTTGAAAGAAACTAGCGTATACTGATATAAATTTCTAGTTTAGAAAACTTCTCAGAAACAGTCTTTAAATTAGATTTACCAGTTATGCATCAAGTTAGATAATCATTAAATATGTGTAGTAATAGAATTATAAAACATCACACAAGTGGAACACACATGAACACCAATATTTAAGGTGGAAACCCAATTTGGGAGAAAGCCACCTCTATTGTCGTCTCTGTCTTCAATATTTATTATATGGAAAACTGTCTACAAAATTGTACTGATGCAGACTCATATCAGTACGTAGGCTTCTACCTGCAGAAGGTTGCAACCTTCACTCGTTTTCCAGCTGCTACTGGAAGGAAGCTCCAACCCCATTTCTTCTCGTTTACCAGTCACTCCTAGAAGGGAGCTTCAACCCCCATGAACATAACACTAGCTTCTACTGGAAGGAAGATTCTACTTCCATACTGAAGGCTTCAATCCTCAGACCCATTGCAGACCATGTTTCATCAATTTTCATACTGGATCAAACAACACCAACACAACCCTTTATCAACAACCATAAAATTTTCCCAACACTTCAGAAAATAACCCAGACTTTAGAACAAATATGAAGATACAAACTCAACCCTGGACAGTCATTAATTTAAATAGAATACACTACTTTGCTTCACTGAAGCCGCGTACGTACATGCTTTCCTGCACACCAACCTTCATATGCCTCAGTGCATATTGTTTTCATAACCTGGAATGAATACGCTACTTCGCTTTGTTAAAGCTGCGTGTATACGCGATTTTCTTTATACCAACCTGCGTATACTTCTATGTATAATATCCTTCAGAATGTGATCAGACTCAGATTTTGATCTGAGGCTTTCAGTCAGACATTTTCTCAGCAGTGCAGAACCTTTAGATAGTCAGTCAACCTTAATCATGTTTTCTCAAGCATTGATTAGATTTTTTCATGATCAACTTAGCAGCATACTCAGTATTCAAAAAACCCAAAACTTCAAGAAGACTTCATTGACAGACAGTAGACAAAAAGAAGGAATCACAATAGAAACATCTGCAATAAGCTTCAGAAAACCCTAACTGCCATACATGATTTTATGAAGCGAACCCGCGTATATACGTGCTTTTACTGAGACCATATAGCGTATATATCTGTAAAAGTAAATTTTGTAGAACAGATCATATCTATAAAACCTATCCAAATTTCTTCATTTTCTTCACCAAACTTGTGCCAGTTCTTCATCATTTCTTCAGTAGATCATACTAGAGCTTCATCATCTTCAGATATAGAGATCTTGAACCATCATTATATCCATGGGTGCATCATAGATTCATATCTATCAAAAAAAAAAAACGGAGTTCATCCATGCAGATATTCCTTAGAGAAATTTATTGATTAACAACCCTTACTCATGCACACTTTGCACTATGATCTTCTTCTCCTTATATAGATTTAGCTTTTACCAATACCATGAGTCAAAACCACTCAATTGTTGATGGTAATCCTGGACGGAATTAAATAGATAATACATCGCTCAATATTGTGGGCTAATACCATGGTAAAGCCCCCTGGTATTATAATTTTGGAGCACAAACAGGCATACGCGACTTGGGACATACTTCTCTACGTGCATATGCGACTTGGCCTTTACAAACCCACGTATACATTGTGACATATTAAAAATAACCAATCTGCTGCACAAAACTTCTGAGAGACTGTTGAGATGCTTCATACAGATAGTTTCTTCATCCTTTGCCAGAGAGTTGCCATCAAGGACAATCAATTTAATATTATAGAACACAAGAAACATACTTCCAACATTAACTAAAGTTTCCAAGAGAGAGAAATCCATTCATGTGAATCCACTAAATGAGGCTATAGGCCATTCAAATGAAAAACAAGCCCACTTAAGCGATAGAACGCCTCTTAAATGACATAACCTTTCAATGTGGGAATAATGTTTTTTGGAGCTTTCTTAACGTGAAAGGAGGAGAATGAGGGAAATTCTTCATGATATCATTTTAGAAAGCATTACCCATATTATTATAATTAATAAGAAAACCAAATCTACAACCATTGACCATATTGGCTCTTGGATAAATAAACTTGTTCAAAGAAGCTTCTCTAGACTACCCAAAGTCACCAAGATAAGCTTACGAATAAGAATTGGATGAACTAGAGAAGGGGGTACTGAGGAAATGAAAATGGTTTCCACCATGCAAAGAGAAAAACCACTAGAACCACATGAACCAAAACCACTATGCAAGAGGAAGAGGGAACCAGGCCTAGAGAAGAGAGGGAGACCATACAAGGTCAAATCAGAGATGAAGGTTGTAATTAGGGGAAAACCCTAGCCACTACATCCAGAACCATGCACACATAGGGCATCCTCTTGATCCAACGTAATTGGAATTCTCAAAATCCATGTTAATATTATCGTTTTACCGATTTCTTCTTTTTTTATTTATTAGCATCTCCATGACTTGTGGAACTAACTTGTGGTCTAAAAAATTGTGACCAAAGAGCATCTAAACTATCAAAATAACTAGGAGATCACACATGGCATGGTCCACACCAACCTTTAAGATGGTTGAACTTTCTTTGGGGTCTACTCTCAATAACAATGAGTTTCAAACTTCAATCTCCTTACAAAAGAAAACCCTTGAAATCCAAACACATTAATAAAATTTAACAACTTTTACATATTTAAAAAATATATAATTTATTTTTATTAAAAATCATTAGCGTAGTCTAAAAAACCCACAAAATAACCCAGAAATTCCAGCAAGATTATGAAAAAATCCTACCGAAATTTTTGAAAATATAGGTTAAGGGTGTCAAACTTCAAGATTTTGGGTACCCCAAGGGTTTTTGATGGTGCTGAATCCATTTCCACCATCAAAAAAATGATTCAAACACTCACACTACCTCATTTTTTGAATTTTTTTTTACTAGATTCCGAAAAAAAACTGTCATCCGAGCTATTTTCTTGCATCGGTAGACAACAATCATTCATTAATAAATAACACTTGAAGCTTTAATAACTCAAATTATTTCGTTAGCATTTAGATAATTCATGCTAAATGTAAATAGTGTTTCCATTTGACTTTGTTTTAAAATGTTTATAAATTATTTGATTGGTCGACATTATTTCATTAAGTGTTTCTTTGATGGTGCTTAGCTAGTGAACCATATTCAATGACTATAATAGGAGGATATTTAGGATAAAAAAAGGTAGGAGGACGTTTATAATCGTATAAATGATGCAGGAGCATCAAAGATAAATTTTCATTATTCATTTGTGTAATTTAGGGGGTGAGGTGTTTTAATTATTTTATTAATTATTTTGCTCATTTTAATAAATTAAGAGAGAAAAGATAAATGTGAGGATTATTGTAAATATTCCTTTAATAATTAAGGATATGAGTGGAGTTGAATTAGGTAGATAATCTAGGGATTAGGAATTCCTTAAACGGGACTTAGTTGAGCCCAAAAAAAGGATAAATCTAATTTATATTTTAGTTGAGATTTGTGTGTAGGAAATTATGGAATGGAATAAATTCATTATTATGTGTAAATATGAGTGTGTGAGGATGGAAAAATAGTGAGGAATACAGAGAGAGAAAGAGAAATATGGTTTGAGAGCTTTTGTAAAGGGCTGAGAGCCGAAAGGCCATCCATTGTAATATTCGGCCAAATAGTTTGAATATGGAATTTCTTGTGTAAATATATATTAGTGTTTTTTTTTTTGTATGGATCTCTTTCCTTTATGTATATTTTAAGTTGAGTCATAGTTTTAATGAAGTATTTTACTGAAGATACTCATGCTAAAGGAAGCACATGCTCTTTTATATGCTAGGATCTGTTTTAACCCAGTATCCTGGCATCATTTGGTATCAGAGTTGAGGAGATGAGTTGGAGGATAAGTCTCTCCTATGTTGAGACTGTTGTGTTTGATTGTTTTTTGTGAGCGAGGAGAGCAGGTCAAATTTCCAGATTAAGAGTTGATTGAAATATATTATGGTGTGTTGAGTCTGTAAATTTATATATGTATATTTATGCTGTATAACTAAGTGTGTGATTGCAGGATCGAGGGTGTGTCCAAACAAGAAAAAAATAGATCACAATTATGTGATTTGGTGTGCGACTATGGGTTCTTGGAGGCTGCGTGCAAGCCTTGATACATTGCTGTGAAGGCAGCATCAAGCGATGATACCACAGGAAATGTGACATCGCAACATCAAACAGTGGATATTGGCATACGATATCAGTATCAATACTACGACATAGACACCATGAGCATAGACACCACAACATAGCAGCATCAAGTGGTGACATCACGACATAGACACCATGACATAGATACCATGACATAGACACCACGCAGGTGATCATAAAAAAATGCACAACATGTAGCAATGGGTGAGACACGATTTATTATATCATAGGTATGATACAGTAAGTGGAGTCCACGACATCCAGCATATTGTTTAACACAGCTATGATATCATAAGACTGTAGTATATGTGAACCAGCATCACTGCGTAAGTTAAGTTATGTAACATATGTTACATACAAGAAAGCACTACGAGTTTAATCTTCTTAAAATTAGCTACATTTGTTTGATAGAGGCGTTGATGGGTATTGACCGTAGCTTGAGGATTCTGTGGTCTCAATCGCTTGAAAGGCCAGTGTTGGGTTGTGTGAATTGTGGGTTCAACCACCAAGGTCGCATTGAAATTTTTTAAAATGGATTCCAAATGCACAACTTCGATTTTGTTATTATTTTTTGTATAACAATGATCTCTTAAGGATTCCATTGGGTTTGGAATGAAGTTTGTAGAATTAAAAAGAGCTGCAATATAGATCATTGTCATATGTTTTCATTAGTATGGAATTTAGAGTTGCACATTAAGTGGTGAGGAAGGAATCAATTCCATCATTGGGGAGAGTAAATCTGGGTCTTAGTAAAATTGAACAATTTTGCTATATAAATTTTAAAGTGGAAATTTGCTTTTCTACATCAATTTTTGGAAGCCAATCATATCAATGCACTTAAAAAGGCATGTGTGGGGCTTGTGAAAGAGGTGCGGTTCCAGCGGAATATTCAAGGTATGGATCCAGTGTTTCCACGGTACCACCTTCCAGCATAAGAAAAGGTCACTGGGATTGGTCAAGGTAAGATTTTTGCAAATAGTTCATGTACATTTTTGGAGAATGTAATCTTGGAAGGATATTCCATTACATTAAGGTTTCATGTTTCCAAAGCCAAGAAATTGAAATTGAAGAGAAACCTGAGAGACTGAGATGAGGGAACTTGGATTAAGCTAAGAGGGGAGATTGTGCGTACCTTGAAGGTTTACAAACATTGTTTGCTAGGAAATATTTATGTTGCAAAGTTGTTGGGTAGAGATTTATTTGCTGGGGAGAAAATGGACCTTGCACATTCAAAGTAAAGTAAAGAAGGAATTCAATCTCATATGAAGAAGTCTAATTTATTATAATTTCTTTATACATTCAATACTAAAGTGTGCATTGGTTGATTGCATCGAATTTTGGTGTGGAGACAAAGTCTGTAGAGGCTTGAATGTATTCCTAAAAGAATACGAGAGAGAAGGGTTGGATCATTTCAACCACAAGAAGATTCAAGCTAAGTGCTCATTGAATGAATCAATATTCATTGAGTAGAGGTATTTTAAAATCTGGATGATTAAATTTCCTTGCCATACTAGAGAAGTTGATCTTTTGTAAATGTTATAAATGAGTGAAAATGTTGCAAATGCAGAGGTATAAATGAATGGAAAATGAATGAAAAATGCGCTATCCTTGGTGATATAAAAAGAAGTATGCATTTTTATATGAGAGGGTTTATTATGCATAATGTGGATTCTTTGCAGTTTTGGTTAAGATATTTTCGACCAAAGCTTGTAGTTGGAATGGGAGAATTCTTTTGGTTTGTGTTTAAGATTGAAAACCCAATTTCTTGATGTTGTAGAATCTTTGTTTTTATCATCATATGGCGACATCTAAGGAGGTGTTATTCAAGATGGACACAATGTACGACTTGTACATTATTCATCAAAGAGGTTGAAATATGAATAGCTTGTTCTCTATACACAGGTGAAGAGATGTGAATTGATGTTGTGTGGTGCATAAAAGTGCAGGAAAATGTTTGCACTAAAATGACGAGCTTATGGTATGAAGGGCATGCGAGTAGTCACAGTGAAAAAGACGACACAGAAGAGTGGAATCCAGAGAGTTGCAAATGCAAGGGAAAGAATTATTAATTAAACTTGAAGGGAGCATAAGGTATGATAAATCAGAAAGGTATTTTTGAATGTTGAAAATTGAATGGTTTATTTATTTTCACCATAAAATAAATCTTGGAAAACATGGATTGCATTTCGATTAAAGACTTTAGCATCATGTGAAATGATAATGGGAAAATGATGATCTTTTCTTAAGAATGAAGTATGAAAGAGAGTGAAGATTTTACATCCTAAAATGTATTAAGGGTGTATGTTCGTTGGAATATTGTATAACTTGAATTAAGTCAAAATATCCACTATTGTAAAATTATTGAGTCAAGCCTTGAAGTCAAAACAGATGTTAGGGTCAAATGAAAGTTTGGATAGTTTGAGTTAATATTGAGTATTTTTCATCCAAGATGAAGAGTTGGTGTAAAGTCTGAAGTCAAAAAGTCATAAACCAAGTCAAAGGTTTGAATGTAACTGGGTGCATGATCAGCAGAGCCCGACACCCAAATAGTTTGGTCATTGTAACACGAGCATTACTAAAGTGTTGTTTGCAGCAAAGTGAAGCAAGAGAATTTCCCCGAGATGATTCCAAGACAGAAAACTGAAAGTGATCAAGAGCAGGAAGAGAGCTTGCATTGTTGAATGGAAAGTATGGAGGCTTGCTGAGAAGTGGATTGAATGAAATCCACACATGAACAGATGAAGTTCACAAAGGAGGAGAAAATGACTGTTGATAGTCATTTCAGAGGTTCTGAGAAAGACTGCAACAAAAGAAAGAAGAAGGAAGATGCCAAGGAAAATGGCATATGTAAGCAGTTGACTAATGAAGAGTATGAGAGGGAGAAAGTTGAGATAGAAGTTCACCTTGACTTATTGATGGAATTTTTGCAGAGAAATAAGAAAGACTAGATGTATATATATATATACAAGGTTTCCCTTCTCAGGATTATAAATAAATACCAAGCCCGATATGCAAATCCATTTAAAACAAACATTTACCTATCCCCTTTATACTCAAGCCATTTAGACTGATCAATTAGATTGATTTCAAATTCATATTATCCAAAGTATTACATGTCTCTTAGGACATGAAATTAACACAATTCATGCTTATAAATTAAAAACAATAATTCGACCATTCCTCATATATTTACGCAAGAAATCAGCATCCCAAATTCACATAGGAAATCACATTCCTCATTTGTTCACACAAGCCTTAAATAAATACAATAAGAATCCATCACTAGTACATATGGTCAATTTTCCAACACTTTCGTTCCAAAATTTTTGACGTATTGTCGGAAAGTTCCCCAATTTTTCTCAATTTTTTTAATCCTGCCACACAGTGTTGCTCTTGTGACCCTGATGGCGACATTTTCTCTCTTGCAACACTATGAAAAAGTGTCGCTATTTCGACCCACCCTGCTAGGTTGTCGCAATAGCGACAGTAATAGAGACAGCATCGCTATAGCAACGTCCATGTTTTGTGCTTCGATATACCAATGAATATGGCAACAAATAATTTTATGTTATAGTATGGTTGGAAATAAATTATTTAAAAATGGATCCCATTCTAGGGTCATATTTTTCCAACTAATATCTATGTACCCCAACGTAAGAAAAACCAAGAAGAATTAATAAAATATATTCGTAACTGCGTGAAAAAAAATAATTTGTTTCTTCTCCCAATCCCTTTTTGACCGAAAGCCAACAACTCACTCGCCAATCCAAATGTTAGAAACATTAATAAAGGAGTGAAAAATGACGTTGAAAATTTTAAAATGAAAAATCAATTTTAGAAATTTAGCCACTTTTTCTGTCAAGGGGTTGGGAATAGAGAGGGTTTGAAGGGAAGATCCTAAGGTTCAATAATGTCAAAGCAGTTTTCATTGTTACCTCACCTGGATTTCAGACATAATATTTTCATGAAGTCGGTCTGAATCTGTCAAATATTGGTGTAATATGCTTATGTTATGCCATCAAATTCGTTTTTTTTAGCATTTCGGCTTTGATTTAGGCACCCAGGAGCTTCGAGACAATCTCGTGTTACTAAAAGTCATGACGGTTTGGAAGAGGTATTTGATGCCATAGCTTAAGGGCTAAAGCTAGCTAAGGAGGCTCTCACATTAGGCTCTTACTGTGCCGAAATTCCATCCATTTTGTCATTTTAAAATTAGGTATCTTGGGTAGTTAGCGAGGTGCAAGACAAAGAGGGCTGAACAGGAATTTTCAGAGTCAATGACATTACTAGGTGGAGATTGACAAACCTGACCGGTTGACCTGGGATTTTTGGAAGGCTACGATGTTTTGTTAGGGTTGGACAGGGCCTCATTGCATGGACGCCCATCACGGCTTTTGTCAAGGCCTTTCCCAGGCTCCGACTCGGATTCAACACTGAAAATAAATGCTTCTACGGTCGAATCACATGCATCGCGCCCTGATGGATGCATTTTACGCTTCTCTGTGTTGTAGTCGTGGTGGAAAACTTGAAATTTTATTGGCATTTTGAGGAGCTTGAAACCCCAAGGAATCGATGATTCCATGGATGGCACCTTTTTATTCTTTGAACATTTTCCATAATGAGTGAAGGGGAAAGGATATTTCTGTTGTTGCGGAATTATTATTTTTCTGGGATCAAACTTCTTAGCATGTTTTTCTAAAAATTTTGAAAGCTATAAGCCCAAACGATCGCCCGCTTGACTTGCAAAGCAGAGAAAAGTAACTTGTTTCACCACAGTTTAATGTTTGTTTTGTATTAGTGGTCATGGATCCTTTTGTTTTAAGCTCATGGATTTCTGGAATAATTCAAATTCTTCATTTCTTATTCGTCTTTGCTGATTTGGGTTTATGCTTGATGGCATAGATGGTGAATTTAGATGATGGGGTTTGAAATCTAGATTATTGCAGTCAAGTTCTGGATTTGTTGAGGCCTTGGATTGAGGTGTTGTGCCAAGAATTGGATGATGTCTTGGATGTAATACGACACAAAACTTGGTGTAAGAAAGGCGTGAGAAGAGAAAGCGGGATATCTCAGAGATCATGGATCCTTGTCTTGGCTATGCAAGAGGTAATGGGTCTTACTTGATTCCGTATCACTATATATTTACACCGGAAGATTTACTTCTAGAATTGAATGAAATCTAAATCTTTCATTGCCATGGTGCAATGCTTGTATTATTTATATTATCTATATTCATGGTGTTGTGCTTGTACTATATGCAAAGTTATTCATCCATTCACTTATCAATTTTTTACTACTCAAGAAATTCAGGAAACTAGTTTAGGGATTTTTTATTTAAATGAAAAATGTGATTCGAAAACATGTCAATATAGGCCTTCTGTAAGGCATGGATTTGAACAACTGATAGTTTTAATTACACTAAAATTTTATTGTCCCTGTAAACGGTGACCTTTTAGAAGCAAGGGGAAATTCAACATTACATTTAAAAATAATCCTTCTTATTTGAGGAATTCATATGGGCAAGTAGTGTTGCATTTAAGATTTCATTAGTTGTTTGCCCTGAATATAAACATGATATATTCCAAATTCCCTATTAATGCTTATAATTTTTTTTTTGTTATATTTAGAAACTTCTTATCGAAAAGGTATCAATTTCCATTCCAGTATTCCACCTTAGCTCCTGGAGAAAACATAGAACATACCACTTCAATAGATATAAGATATCTCATGGGGAGGGGTTGAAACTTGAGGGTGGGAGCCAACTGTGGGGGTTAAAAGCTATCCCAAAGGGTGTTCAGACTCACTGAGTTTCGCACAATCCTAGTGACAACATCCCACAATCGGGCATATATTTCTTCTATTTGATATTGGGGTTGGACCTGGCCTAGGCTCTCCGTAGATCGAGAAAATGAAACAAAACATAGGAAGATATATTCTCTTAGAACATATGAGAAAACATATAGTACAAATCCTTCATATAGCTGTCAGGCATATACAACCAATTCTATGTTCCTTTGTGTCAAGTGGTTTATCTGGTCTGCAAATTTAGTGTCTAAATGTGTTACATACCATCTATTTTTAATCTTACCTGTATTTTACAATAGTTATTGCACTTTACTGGATTTCCTTCATAATAAAATCCAACTTCTGTATTTTGGGTAAGTAACAGGTAGAAAATGTATGCAAGGAACTCATTGGCATTCAACATAGTATGTTATTAATGGTGTTTGTTAGAATTTTAAGATTTCTTATTTTTATTGGTTCTGTATTGTGGGTAACTAATAGGTAGAAAAATGTACGCAAGGAATTCATTGGCATTGAACCTAGTATGTTATTAATGGTGTTTTCTTAGAGCTTTAAGATTTCTTATTTGTATTGGCTCCTTATCATTATGATGGTTTGATGCTTCTTCTATTCAGATACTCGTGCTACTGCTTTGGATAAGCAATGTTGGTTGCAAAGCTTAAGGCATTGGGCAACACAGGCAGAACATGGAGCAAGTGAGTGAGGCTCCTCAGTCTCATTATTGTATTCATGATCATATTCTGGAACAACGTTGTCGGGTTGGACACAGTGAGTATTTTTTAACTCCTCAGACATATGGGGATGGATCTGGTTTTATAAAAAATCACAGGAAAGGAAGGGAATTGTTGGTTGTTGCCAACAAGAACTCACAACTGAAAAAAAAAAAAAAAAAAAAAAAAAAACAACTGATAAGGATATTCTTTAATTATGATGTAGTGGGACACTCATTGGACAAATATTGTCAAAAAATCGATGACATTGTGAAGGTGTGTACGATTCTCCTTGAGTTCCATGACCACACCATTCAGATGTTTCTAGGGTGCATATGTTTCCTTTTTCTTATTATGCTTTCGAATATCTTGATATAGTTATGAGATCCACCGATAAGCTTAATTCTCGGGGTTTCTATCTGCGATCATAGAAACCCCGAGAATATATCAAGAGAAGACAAGAAAATGTGACTCCATGAGGTAGAAATATCTTAGGAATTTATCCTCGTTTTTAACTTTGTTGAAAATCATAAGCACTTTCAATCTTTGGAGATGTCATGTTACTTTTAGAGTTGAAGCCTTACATTGACATTTAAGTCCCAAGCCTAATGTTTGAGGACTCTACTATCATTTTCAATAGTAAAGGCAGTTTGACAATTCCTTGTTTTCACATGTTTCATGTGGTATATGGTGTGAAGCTACATACTCTCCCTTTTGAATACCCTTGTAGAGATTTATATTTATGCACACTTCTTTCTATTGCATGTAATGATAGGGTGACATGATTCTACATGCTATTTTGGATACTGTAAGATGCCTTGAACTTGTATTTTATATGTTTTGATGGATTCTGCAGTGCTTCAAGAATTTATGATTTTGAATATCTATGAACTGTTATTTTTGAAAATATATTCCAATCCAACAGTTTGGTTGATAATGATGACTATTCTATCTCAGCTTGTGTTTTTGGTTAACAAAAATGTGATGCTTTTTGTATCTTTGAAATTATATTTTAACTACAGTAAGCAAGATTACATGCTTATGATCATTACTTCCCACGACTCAGGAGTTAGGGGTTTGAATATTTTCAGTGATCAACATTGAAGAGAATTTTCCATTGTGCGCCCACTAGAAGGACAACCCATTGCATATAGTGAGACTGGGGAAAATTTGTAACTAAGTTGCACTATACAGAGAAATAGGTAAAAGTTTCCAAAACATGAATTCTTTGGAAACATGGAAACATTCAAAACATGACCACATACACAAATATATAATATATAGATGATGTGCTATTTTATAAATAGCATATTACTTCGAAAATTTTCAAAGAAATAATTATGAAAAAATGAGTAAAACATTTAAATTACAAGCAATGTTAAACCATTTTTTATATCGGGATCCTCGTCATTAGTATCACCCTCTGCATCGTTATCTTGCCTTTTTATCTACCTTGATTCCTAGGGACATCAACAAACACCATCCAATTTTGATGAAACTACCTAATCTATGCTTTTAAATATGGTAAAAAAATCTTAACCATATTAGGGGAATTTTGAGGTCTAAAATGGGCCTCCCAAGAAAAATGTACAACCAAAATAAACTTTATACGGACCAATAGGATTCAATATGATGATGTCAACCATGGGGGATGATTCACCATTTTTTAAGTAAAAGCGTAAAAAGATTAGAAAATAATAAAATAATAAAACTTTTTTTTCAACTCGTATTTTCATCTTATCTCCCAAAGTTTTTACTCAAAATTTGAGTGGGAGTACTCGTTGGATGCAAAATTTAATTTCTCATCTAATGAGTACCCATGTTTCATACTTTCGATAGACCTTGCTACATGAAAAATGAGAAATACATTAAAAAACGTGATTGCAATCACATTTTTCATGTGTTTCTCATTTTTCGTGTAGCAGGGTCCCTCGAAAGTATGCAACATGGGTATTCTTTTGATGAGGAATTAAATTTTGCATCCAACGGGTCCTTCCACTCGAAATTTGATTAAAAAATTTGGGAGATAAGTTGAAAATATGAGTTGAAAAAGTAGTTTTTCTTTTTTTCTCTCTAAAATTTGATGATGTAATCAAATATTATTTTTTTATTTCCACTATTATTTTATTATTTCCTTAGGAGGCCCATTTTAGACCTCAAAACTCCCTTAATATGATGTCTAATAAATTATTTTGGCTTGAGTTGAGGTTGCATTTCTGCTAAGGCCAGACAGGGGAGTTCAAAA
Organism: Pinus albicaulis; assembly: GCA_034641835.2. Classification (NCBI taxonomy): domain Eukaryota; kingdom Viridiplantae; phylum Streptophyta; class Pinopsida; order Pinales; family Pinaceae; genus Pinus; species Pinus albicaulis. The sequence goes on along the minus strand of CM076574.1, from coordinate 1,145,961,640 downwards.
ATCAGTGCCATCTACATTGGGGGACATAAAGGGTATGATGATCTTGATTAAATGACAAATCAATATCGTTGTACGTGATAGAATCCAATGAAAATCCTGCAATCCCAAAATTGTAAAAACTGTTAAATCTGCCAAATTTTATGTGTGATATGAAATTATACTTTCTCATATGAAATCAAATGAGGTTGGAATTAGTCAAATAACCTAAAACAACTAATGATTATGTTAAAAATTTAAGTAAAACATGAGATATCTTTTATCTTTCTAGTTTGATATTTCCTTTATCTTTCATTCTGTCCTCAGGAAAGATAGGGTAAAGGCCAATTTTTACTTTAAGAATTTAACATTACTATTAATTGCCAACATCTTTGGTCAAAGTTTCAAACCCAGTGAAGGCGTGAGTAAAAAATGAGCTAAACCTTTTTGGAAACACATTGTATGAATGTTGTTATGGCCTGGAAATGTGTTTCTAGCTGTACAAAATGCATTTCCTACTCCTGTACACATTTGTATATCTGGAAATGCTTTATGGGGTTCTACTACATGTGTGTTCATGTTTCATACGGAAACATGCATGGCATGGACTTGTACTACATGTTTCCTTTAGCTTAGCTTTGTAATATTACTGCTTGTATTGCAATTTGTTTTTTTTTACTTGACAAAAGACAACAAAAATACATACAAGATCTCTTTGAAAGACAAGAAACGTATGTACAAGTTTCCTGTTTTCTTTAAAATTATATTTATGGAAAGATTTTGGCTCTCATGATCATTACTGCTTTGAATATTACCAATGAGTAACAATGAATATTACCCACTAGAAAAACTGTTCATGATGTAAAATGAGATTGAAGAAGCTTTTTATTACTTCTTGTATTGTTTCATGTTCCTTGACAAATCCCAAGAAAAGTACATGCAACCTTCTTTCTTCCAAATAATTTTTATGGAAAACATGGCTATTATTTTACACCAACACCAAAAGAAGGATAACATCGATGTTCTTGTTGGATAGCTACATGGCTTAATGCATCTTAGTTGACTTCCTCTCCCAAAATTAATAAGTAGTACCAATATTTCTGCTTTAAACCTGATATCTAGAGGGTATATATATTTCCTAGACAACCTCATTCTATTAACTGAAAACTATATCAGCTAATTTGGTTTTGAAAGTAAGTATTTATATAGAGCTGAAGTTAACTTGCATGATTGTATTCCCTAGCTGGTTGTCATCATGCATGACAATCAATGCATTCACTAAATAACTCCTGTGCAATAGAAAGGCCCAATGAGAAGGGTTTTGTCTATCTATAAAATCCATTCCAACAATGCTTTGGCCACTCTAAAAAAATGCAATATAGAATTTTTTGTTAGTATCGATTTATGATGTCTAATTTTTACTGCTTTTCTTTGGTTAACTATCATTGATTCATTCATCCTAAAATTCCCTACTTCAATGACATTCTTGCTTTTCAAGTTTCAATATAGTCTGATAGAATGATACCTTTTATGTCAACTAAGATGCATTATGCCATATAGTCTTGCATACACCACTTTTTTTTATTATGGTTCTATATAGTAGGGCAATAGATTATCTATAATCTATCTGTAATCTCTTTAAATAAGTCCATGCACTTCCATCTATATTTAGATTAAATTCTGAAATGGCTTCATGATCCTTCAAGAATATAAGAAATGAGTCACTTAGAAAGTGACCTTTAAATAATTTACCTACTTCTGGCTCAGGAAGGGGAATTCACTTGATTAGACCTTGGGCCATTTTTTTTTTTTTTGGTAACTAGATACTTAAAATATTTTGACACCATGTCATGGAAACCAGGAACTAATGGAAAATTGTTTGACGATTTAAACAACTTGTAACTTGCCCATATCTTCATAGTTACATCTATTGATGGAAAGGTAGGCCAAAGTGCCCAATGAAAGAAGGGATTGAAGCCTAGCCTTACCGTGGATAGGACATAGGGCCACTTCACTCCATAATATTTTTCAAAGTCAATCTGGTTGAACAAGACATTGGGCCTAGTTTTTCGGGTCTGGTAATTGTTTGTAATATATATTTTGAAATTTTCAAAGCAAAGGGCCATTGCAATTAATTTATAACACATTTTATTGTGTGATGGGCCTTCTGTTTGTAATCAGCTCCAGGTTATTGGCCTTGAATATGAATTTGATAATACTGTTGTTTAAGATTTAACCTTCTAATTATTTCCTTGTATATCTACAAAAGATCTGGGCCAGCAGAGTCCCAGGTAATCTTGCAAAGCTCACATGGGAAGCCATCTAACTTGATGAATTGTTGTTTGCTATATATGAATGTGATATCGACAACTTGTCCAAGTTAACAGCTGGTCACAAATTCTTATATGGGATTCAGTCAGCTTTTGTAGGACCGCATCCACGCACATGGTCACCTTACTTTCCTCACTCATTTCTGGAGACTAGAACACCATATTATAAGGGCTACAAATTCATCTTTGATATCAACCTGCTGAAAAATTCCTTTAATCACTGGTCAGGTGTCTTGAGCACTAGGATATTTTAAAGGGATTGTTCTAAGGCCATGCTTTTAAAAATTCTTCCATGGGCCTTGATTTGTGTCTCATTTTGTAGGTTTAGAGAGAATATTATACTTAAATACTGCAACTTTTGTGGGAATGATTTTTCTCACATCTCCCTTTGCCTCTTTCTTGCTACTACTTCATGCTACATACATTATTCTCTTCGGATAATGGTCCTGAAGATCTCTCATATATGGGTTTCATCTTCAGCTAGCACCTCATGTTTATCATTGAGTTTTTATATCCTCTTAGAAGTACTAAAAGTAGAATTTGGTGGTGTCTTACACATCCTTTATCTAGTCAATGATAGCCCCTTAAACTTGATATTCTTTAAAAACACTGATTTTCCTCCAACTCTCTCATCTTCTGTTGTTTCCCTAGACTAAAATACTTTTATGCTCCATATCTTTGCTGGTTAGTTGTAGTTGTTCCCTAAGCTTTCTTTCCTTTTTTTTCTTAGCTGAAGCGATCATTCCAACCCATTCTTATAGAAATGTAGTTTTTATAATAACAGACTTGTATCTGACATGCGTCCCCATTTGTAAGGGCTCCAAATTCTGTGTTCTGTTGATTACTTGAATGGGTTCCTGCAAGTGTGAAAGAGAAACATAGAGTCTATAGGTAGTTTTTAGAAGGCACTTGGATCCATCAATATGAAGTATCCATTTATAAAGGTAGTATAATAAGCATTGATCACATCTATTCACTGAATTTTCAATCATTCAAAGCAATCAGATTTGATGGAAAGTTAATTTAATTCATGTCGACATAAAATCTATCCAATCTAGCATGGGTCCTCTCATTTCTTTTATGTTGATATGATCAAGTGTTCCATCCCATTTGCTGCTGCTAGATGTTACAGTCTCCAAATGACATCTGATAGTCTATTGTCAGTTTTCAGCTGTCCCAAACCTCTATTTTTGATGCACCCAATGTGGTCATTTGGCTTCTAAATCTCCTTGAAATCCAATAACATAGTTTCATTATAGATTCTGTGATGTACACATGGGTATAGACTTCATAATGAATTGGACCATCTCACATTGACTATTAGTAATACGGTAATCTAGTAACATCTAGCAGCAGTGCCATCCTCTTTACTAAATTATGGTGTGGGGGGGAAGATGCTACTTCATGGATTGAGCCCTGATTGTGTCACTCTTATGATGCCACATAGTCATTCTCCCTTGCAACTTCCATGCATAAGAGCTGGAGTTAAATTCATCTGTGAAGCGAACAAAGTTCCTTCTCAAGTTAAATACTCCAAAACACTTGGAATATGAAAATATCCACGAGGATACAAATATTATTATATAAAAGGTATGAAGAATGAGATATGAGATAGATGATTGAATGTTACAAATGAGGCCTGCTTATATACCTACGCAGGTGCCTCTTCACGAAAGGTCATGTCCTATCAGACATGCCCTTTCAGCCTAATTACTAATTAACTAATTAATCATTATTTACATTATTTTATTCATTACATTGCCTTCCTCCTCAAAACGATTTGTCCTCAAATCTTGTTGAAGAAAGGCCTTGATTTCTTTTCTTGCTACGAACATCTTCTCATCTTGGGGCAGTCATCCATGTCGATACAAGTTGATATGATCCTCTAAGTGACAAACAAAATTGTCGCACTGAGAAGGGATTGGACCATCCTAAATCAATCCTCTGTGGAATCTTACGATGACTAACAACTTGTGACGACTTGTTATCACCTAAATGTATTGCATCTACATTAGTATTCTTTGCAATATCAGCTTGTTTCTGTTCTGAATACATAGCTCGGTCAAGTTGTTTACTCCCGTGATTGGGATGTCGATAGGGAACTTTTTTGGTTTGACTTCTTTTCTTTTCTTTTGGCGAGGATGTTATTGAGTTGGTTACAAGACCTTCTCTTAATATGTTTCTCGTCTGAACTGCAACATCGAAGTTTCTATCTTTTGCAACTTTCTTGTCTTCTTCTTAAGTTGTGACATTTACTAGATCAATGTTTGTTTTTTCTTCAACTTGAACTTCTACATTTTTCAGTTTCGATTATTCTTTTTCGACAAGTTGTTGCACCTTCTTTTCTAATGACTGCTTGTCCTTCTTTAGCTTCTTAATTTGCATCAGTAACTTTTCATTGTGGTCCTTAAGGCGCACAACTTCTTCATTCTTATTAGTGGCGATTTTGTCAATTTCCTTTTGCATATTTTGGATCACCTTTTTACTTTCTTGAAAAATAACTTTTGAAATTTCTAACATGTCTTCCGGTGTCACTGAATTCAGCTTCACTGTGACATTTTGTAGCATTATTTTTTTCTTTTTATAATAAAATGTCAAAAAATTCTTTTTCGTATTAAGGAAGAATGACCCCAGTGATTCCATCCAGAGCGAACCCAGAATTACATCACTATCGTTACAAAATAAGGTTTTAACGGTAAATTGCGAGACCAAGGAATACTCCCCAATACTTAGGTGTAAATTCCTTATGTCGTATTGTTTGTCATTTGCATAAAATGAATTTGTTTCAATTATATTTGATTCAGGGATCACAAATTGGTTAGCACATTCAGTACTAACATAATTATTCTTTTGAGTAGGATCGATAGATATGAGAACTTCCTTTCCCGCAAGTGACCCTTTGATTTTAATTAGTGCACGGACATACATACTATAATTTTTAGGAAATCTTCCCTCTTTTATTTCTGATTTAGATTCAATTTCCTTTTCATCAATGATTGATTCCCTTTGTTTTTTGAATATTAAATATTTTTTTCTTTCCCAATTTTTTTTTTGGAATAAAACTCTTGTTTTTTCGTTTTTTTTTTGTGATAATTATATATTTCTCAAAATTCTTCCAATATATAAATTTTTTTGTCTTGGTAATCGGAAATTCAACTTTATTTCTCCTTGACTTCTTTGTGAGGCTTTACACTTTATATATATATATATATATATATATATATATATATATATATATATATATAATGTTAGGACTTCCTTGTATGCTTTTACGTCAAAATTTTTCTTTTCTTTTTCAATGGTAATGTAGTTTAATATTTTATTAATGATTTAATATTTCCCTTTTAATAGCTTTATTAAAAAGTCATGACTCTTAAAATAAATTGCACTCTTTTCTCTTCCACCTTATTTGAGATTAGATGCCTAAATATTTATGATCACATCAGTTTATAGGAACACGACTGTGTATTGTGTCGTATGGAATGTAGTTTTGTTTTCCTCTTCTTCTTTTTTTTAAATTTTTGTGTGGTTTGGCTCCGGCTATAGCAAATAGCAATGACGTATAATGGGTATGGAAGAATCGTTGAAGTTACCATGGTATGGAATAATCATGGAGCAGGGATATGATAGCATTCAATGTTCGAGTTTTTGGTATCGATATAAGGAGTGGATGGGGCGGGGTTTGATAGGGTGGTCGGATCAGGTCACAAGTGAAAAAAAAATGATATGGTGGTAGCAGTGGAGCTGCTCAACGATGGTAGTAGAAGGGAAAATGGGCGGCAAGAACACTCTTATAGATTCGAGCGGAAATGGTGCGTAGAGTCTATTTGATCAGTTGTGTTGGTCTTACTAACACTACATTTGTTGAGATTCAAAAATATTATGAGCTTAGTGAAAAGATTCGCCTTCACTAAGTGGGCTCGCAGGCTATTTTTGGCACAAGTCTATTTTTAGACTATGTCTATTTTTAGACATGGTGATCATATTTCAGAAGTTGCAGGATGCTATTTGTGGATGGTTGATCAATTTGGAAAAATAGATTGAAATTCTATTTTTATAATATTGGGTGAAGTCTATTTATAGATCGTCAATCTAAAAATAGATGCATGTCAATTATTATTAGCTCTGTGTCGGACACTAAACAACAACTTATTCTCTTGGAGCACTTTGTTTCTGTACGGATGTGGCACATCAGTGGACTGAGGGAATTATGCAATTCCCAAGGGTTTACTGGAGCTAATGCATGGAGGACTCGGTTAGAACTCAAGTGGCAGAGTTATGACACAGTTGGAAGAAGTAGTTATGGTGTTGTATTTAGTTTAACTCAGTTAGACTCAGTTGATCTAGTTGTATCTAGTCTAACTGATTGATACACTAGTGAGAGTGGAGTGAATTAATTAGTTAATTAATTGACAAATAATAACTCATTAATCAACTGAACAATATAGCACTTAACTACTGCATAGAGGTTGGTGGAGACCTAGTGGTTGCGGTTGCAAAAGGGTAAGAGTGACTATACTGTTGTGACTATAGTGATGCATTGATTGCATCACATACACGTGGAGTTGCCAATGAGGATTCTGTGATCAAAGGTAGAGTAATTCAAATTCATATGGAAAGCTATTATTGACAAGGATTGTAGACTCCGTCTTGTCTAGTCCTCTGTCAGAGTTAAATGCAGACGGGTAGCTGTCAAAGTCTTAGTTCAATATGCAGGCCAAAATGCCATCAGCTTTCACCCACCGCAATTTAGATGTTTGCAGAGCTTGTTCTTAGAATGTTTCAATAACACTCGCAAGCTAGAGGAAGATTCAGTAGGTGTTTATTTCAGGAATGTCATCAATGTGAAATTGATTCTTCTTCAAAACCCTGTTTTGAAGAAGAAATCATTAAATGTGTTTTTTTAGAATATGTATCAAATTCTCCAGCTCTTCAAGTGGCAGCGGTTTCATCAACTCCTATCCCTGCAAGCAGACAAAGAAAAAGCCCTCATTCAAAATCAGCAAATTTAAAAATGGAATTAGAAAACAAAGTTTGTAATAATGTGTTGGAGCATAATTGGCAAAGAATATTGCAAAGAGGATTTCATCAGATGGTGGCGGTGTTCTCATCATTGATTATGGACAAATATGGAAGGCGTCCACTTCTAATGATTGCTGCAGGAGGAATGTGCATAAGCTGCTTTATTATTGGATCGTTTTACATACAGGGACATTTTAATGGGTCTTCTCTTCTACTACTTGCAAGAAAATTATCATTAATTGGTCTTTTGGATTATATTGCAACATTTTCAATGGGCATGAGTGGAATTCCATGGGTCATCAATGTCTGAGATATTTCTTTTTGAATATGAAGAGTATTGCTGGTGTCTCTCACAGCTTGGTTTGATTCATGGATTGTCACCCCTTACTTTTAATTCTCTCTTTTCTTGGAGTTCTACAGCTTCCTTCTTTATATTTTGCATATGGCTTTTCTGAGGTTCATATCATCGCACTTTGTGGCATCCAAGGATCGTATATAATCCCTGTACCTGTGGCTTGCATCTATGATTTTAATGGTTCGATTTGTTTTGAAGCTCATATGGTTTGAGGCTTGTATGATTCGTATGGTTCAACCCTGAAATGGTCTCATTATATATGGGTCTCAGTGCTTCGCATTTAGCTCAGTGAAACATCATCTATGGCTCTCGCATCTTACTATATCATGGCATCTATGTCTCTCGATTGGGCGTATACTCTTTGCGATTTGATACACAATATGTGTCTCTGCGTTATGGTCACAGTGATATGTATGGAGGTCTCAACGCTGTTCTGCGATGGGTGTATTGTTTCCACAGATCTATGCTAGCAACTATACATCAGATCCATTGGTTCTCCCTCTTCAATTCATTTATGAGGGTTATTTTTCTCACGGGTTTAGTCTCAATGATCCTGATGCATGACTATGCAAAGTATGCTCGCGAAGAAGATGATTTGGAAAGCCTGGAGAGGGATGTTAGTGAAAAGTCAGGGCGGAAACTTGTTCATGGAGATGTTTTCCGAACACCATGAAACTTGGTCTTGCTGTCAGCATTAGTGGGCTCGGGTGCACAACTTGACATGCTTGTGCTTCTTGTTATCTTGCGGGCAATTGTTGGCATGCTATATATTGGGTGTGGGACAATTGTCACCACTTTCATTATCTGCTATGTCCTTACCTTATTTATATCTGGCTATGTGAGCGGAGGACTGTATTCACGTAATGATGGCAAACGCTGGATAAAGCCAATGGTTCTTACGGCATCTCTCTTCTCATTTATGTGCTTTGGCATTGGATTTGTACTGAACATCATCGCCATATTCTATGGTTCTCTGGCTTCCATTCCTTTTGGCACTATGGTGGTAGTCCTTGTAATCTGGGCATTTATATCTTTCCCTCTAGCACTCCTTGGAACGGTTGTTGGAAGAAATTGGAGCGGGGCTCCAAATAATCCTTGTCGTGTGAAGATCATTCCTCGCCCAATTCCAGAAAAGAAGTGATTGGTGTTGCAGTGGGCAGTTATCCGAGTACCATCGGCGGAATTCTGGAACAGTACTACCAGAATATGGCCAATTGATATGATAACAATTTGCAGCAACATCTCGGCTCCACAGAAATCGTGCGCTTCAACTAGCGATTGGCCTCATTACCCCGTACAGGATTTTGTTCCATGATTTCCGCCAGCGATTGTTGGGATCCTTTGGAGATTTTGTGGGATTACGGGCGATGTGGCTCTTAGAAGGCGGATTGTGAGCTATTGCTGATGCTACCATATTGCATGTGGTTGGACGTGTTGGAGTTCGATGAGTGGCATATTATAACCCTGGCTATTAGATCGTTCCTGCAAATAAATTTAAATTAAACGTTGAATGCAACCATGCAAACCTCTCTCAGTACAGTTGTCACCATGAGCTGAATTGGCAGAATTTTCGTTTAAAGGTTGTTTTATTAAAATGACAAATGTAACGCGGCAAGCTAAAAATAAGTCAAGACTATCTATCACAGAAAAATAGGATTCTATCCCTATTTAAGACTTCAGTTAATGATTCTGCGCTTCAGTTAAATATCCAAATTGGCTGTCAGAGGAATTTAAGGAGAACGCTTCAGATTTGTTTAGTCATTAGAGAATTCTATGGAGAATGTTGTTCTCCTTTCTATCTTTATCAGTTCAGTTGAAACAGCGCCTTCATTTCTGATCATGATAGTTTATTTATGTATTGAATAATTATTTGTAATGGGGGGAGAGAGTTCTGAGAGGTGTGCGTGGAGAAAAACAGAGCTTCCATTGTACAGTTTTGACAGAGATTTTAATAAAAAATGCAGCTCTGACCCCTGAGATTCCTATGGTATGAAATTTAACATTTGTCTCATCCTTTGTTTCATATGTAGCCTGTTGTGTTTCCGTTTCATTTCATTTCTAAATGAATACTTTTAAGTGAGAAAGGCAGAATTCAATTTATTTGCTCTGTCTTGAGGAAGTGTTCATATTTAATGTTTTCTTCTGTTTGACAAGGATTCATCTTCTATGCCCTTGTCAACCTTGCAGCGGTCTTTCACTCTATATAATTTCAAATTTGATGTTAAATTTCTTGCTTATCTTGCCTCAGGAGATAATCTGTGTTTTTGATTATATTTCCCTGTTCAAGCTGTTCTTAATCCCATGCTTCCCAGAAAACCCCATCATTTATTAAAAACCCTTTTCTATCAATTTACTAGCCTAAAAATCGCTTTTATCTACTATCTCAAACTCCCTTTGAAAATTTTCTCGTCGAGATGTAATCTCGCAGAGAGCCCTCTCCCCGTCCTCGAGGGCTAGCTACGAGGCTAAGGTTGGTTTCATGTTGCTCGAGTTTTGCCTTCTTCACCGAGGCGCATTCAAGCGCTAATGTGATCAAGCCAATGGAGGCAGATCTGCATGGATTTGCAAGATTGTTCCCGATTAGCGATGATGATTGTATCAGACCGAGAGCTCGATAAGCTTTGTATGAGGATTGTCATGATTCCATGATACATAATATATAGTTGGGTTTTTAGCTTCAAGCTTTCCCCGGTTATAAACAACCGTGTTATGTGCGATTATTTTTATTTATGTTTTTACATGTGTGTGCAATTAATTTTCCGCAAAAGATTAACAAGTGGAATGATTCAAGATTCGCATAAAGTTAAATAGTGTGAGATCGTGAATCTAGGCATATGCATGCTTATTGCATATAATTTCTACATGGTATTAGGGAATTTTTAATTGAATTTTGCAATTGTAAAGTGAGTTTGTGCTGTGGACAATTCCAATTTGATACGAACATCTCAGTAGAAAGTTGAGTACATTGAAATGGATTTCAATGGGTTTTGATTGGAGTATGCCCTTGATGGGAGCTCAAAATACATAGCCTATAAGTGAAATGATGGAGGCAAGACGGACGATAATGGATCGAAGGAGTTCATCGATAGCGATGTTCCTGGGCCGGGATTCAGCGACAAGCCGCATTACTTGACTCATGGCAAAAGAAGACAACAAAGATGAGAAGGATTCGTTGGAAGGTGTGAAGGACCATATTGTGTCCAGCCTTCATGGGAAATCCACTCCATTCTTAATGTGGAAGGCTTTGACAGACTTGTTCCAAAGCATAAGTGACCAGTAAGTTGGCGCTTAAAGACAAGTCGTAAAAATAAAAATGGAGAAAGTCAACAATATTCCAAAATACCTCACGAAGTTTGTCCACCGCAAGGATGAACTAGGAAGTGTGGGTTACTATTGATGATGAAGACTTGGTGAGCTTGGCTCTCCTTGGGCTTCTAAAGATTTGGCATAGCTACGAAGACTCCGTCAATGGATGGGAGAAACTACTCGGGAGCGACTTCGTCTGGATTCCTGTGTAGGAGGAGATAAGGCGGGTACTGTGGAATGGATCTTCATCAAAGAATGAAGATTAAGAGAATTTCACTTTGGCTACCAAAGCAAGGGAAAGGGAAGGGGAAGAAAAATCCGTCAAAATCCGATGTTAAAGGCAAGAAGCAAAGATTTTTCCAAAGTGAAGTGTTTTCAATTGCCACGAACATGGACATTTCGCCACCGATCGTCCACAAACTTAAGAAGAAGAACAAGAAGGATGTTGGATCTACAAACTGGAGAGGCCTTAAGATCGCAATTTGAACTTGATTTCGATCGCATGCTTGATTTCAAGTCAGCATGGGATCGTGTGGTATCTTGATAGTGTTGCATCTTTCCATATGACGGGAGACAAAGAGTTGTTTAGTGACTTGGAGGAGAAGGACCTCTTCTAGATGCATATAGAGATCGTTTATGATACTGTGACAAAGGCGACTGCATTGGGACCACAACTTTGAGAGAGGGATTCTGCAATCCATTCTTGTTGAAGAATGTTATGCATGTTCCGTGTCCGTTGTTCTGGTCTCAATCGCAATGTCAGAAGATGAGAGGTTATGATGTTGTTTTCAAAGTGGGGAAAAGCCTTCCTTCGACATAAAACAATGGGTCAAACCAAGAACATAGGGTTTCAAATTAATAATATCTACAAGTTGGAGGTAGATGGTCATACAGCAATGGTGGCAAAGGTATGAAGTGGTGAGTCGTGATGAGGCGAATTATGGCACAAGATTAGGCCATCTTCACCATGGCGCTTGGAAGATTTTGGCAAAGAAATTTCTACTAGACTTCCCAAGGGTACTCTTGCAATGTACTCGTATCGGGGGCAAGGGATGCACTATGGGTAATTTTGTGAAGACCACCTTTCATGAGAAGGATAACCGGGTGTTTCCGTGATCCCCGAGAATCCAAATAGACGTGTGTGGACCTTTCTGCTTCAACAACAAAACACGTATTATGTTATATTTGTTCATGAATATTCTCGTAGATGTTGTATCTTCTTCTGCGTAAGAATAGTGAAACGTTCCCAAAGTTCTCCGTGAGTTCAAGGCATTGCCGGAGAAGGAGTCTGGGAAGCAAGTGAAAGCTCTACAGCGATAATGGTGGTGAATACATCTCGGCTAATTCAAAGGATTCGCAGTAAAGAAGGAATTCGAAGAGAACTCATAGCGCCTCATAACCCACAAATGTATCAGGGGCCGTGGAAAGAAAGAACGAAATGATCGTGGGTGCTGCACAAGCTATGCTTGAGAGGGAGCTAGACTTGCATGCAATGAAGCAACCTCAGCCTCAAAAGATGAGCCCTGATGTGGATCAGCCACAAGAAGAGATTCATGGAGTGGCAGGAGTCCACTCATGCAAAACCAAACACGTACAAGGAAGAAAGCGTACCACAGGCCGAGAGACTCGAAGCTTGATCCGACACAGTAATGTAAGAGTTCCTACATCACGTTGCACAGAGATAGTCACATGACCGAATTACCGGATACATGGCTCTTATGAGCAAGTGTATTGTGATAGAGCCATCTTCTTCGAAGAAGCAAAGCAGCAGGAGTCCACATGAGTAGATGCCATGGTGGAGAAGTATGACTCCATTGTCAAAAATAGTGCTTGGGAGATTATTCCGTTGCCTGGTGGAAAATTAGTTGTAGGATCAAGATGGATCTACAAGGTAAAGAAAGCCGTCGATGGGAGTTTCGAGAAGTATAAGGCAACATTTCAAGGTTCGGGGTTTCTCACAGATCAAGGGATCAATATGAAGAAACCTTTTCAATTGCCGCATGGTATTCTTCTCCATACGTACCATCCTTTCTCTCTCGCGTATGGGTTGGAACATTCATCGCATGGATGTGAAGACTACGTTCCTTAATGGGATCATTGAGGAAGAGGTGTACATTGAGCAGCCTAAAGGATTTGAGATCTTCAAAGGAAGAAGCCACATGTGTGTAAGCTCAAAGAGCATTGTATGGGCTAAAACAAGCACCTCCAGGCTTGGTACACTTGGATCGACAACTATTTCACCGGACTTGGCTTCACCAAGAGTGGGGCGGATGCAAACCGTACTAGATTGTGGTGGAGGGTAAGCTTTTTAATCATTGTACTTTATGTTGATGATTTAATACTAACAGTGAGGAGTGTATTGATACACTCATGCAAGTGCACTTGCAAAGGAGTTTGAGATGAAGGATTTAGGCCTCCTCATTATTTCCTTGGATTGAATATGGCAATGTGGAAGGTGAACTATTCAGGTCTCAAGGCAAGTATGTCCGGAGATAATTGAGAAGTTTCACATGCAAGGCCGCAAGCCTATCGACACTCCTCTTCTAGGAAATTGAAGAAAGAGGATGCTTACATCGTTAAGAGGTAGTGGATGCCACTATTTATCGAAAGTTGGTGGGTTCGTTCATGTATTTAGTCAATACAAGATCGGACATATGCTATGCGGTGAACCAACTTTCAGCTGCTTATTGTTAAGCCTACCAAGCTCTTTTGGAAGGCGTAAGCATGTCCCGAGATATCTCAAAGGCACATATAAGTATGGTTTATGGTACATACAGATGGATGAGGTGAATTTGCATGGCTTCTACGGATGCATTAGGGCAGAAGCTCAACAAGAGCGTAAAGAGCACACGAGGGATTTTCGCATTCTGACGATGGCGCTTCGTACATCAAAGAAACAAAGATCCGTTGCACTTAGTTTAGTGGGAAGTAGTATCACATGGCGCAAGTCAAGCCGCATGTGAGGCTATCTAGATGAGGAAGATTCTCGTTGGTTTGTTTGGTTCACATTTAGATCCCACAAGACCCATTGTGATAACTGAAGTTTCATTAAACTCTCGCTAATCTTGTGTTTCATGATAGACGAAACATATTGATATTCGTATCATCATATCAGATTGTGTGCACGAAGATCATGTTGTTTTCGCACATTCCTACCAAGATCGTGTGATGCATATATTCCGACCAAGGCATTCACCAGGAGCAAATTCAAATACCATAGAGGTAAAGGATCTAGGTGAAGGATAATCCCTATCTTGTTGAGAGGGAGTGTTGAGATTCAACAAGATGATGAGCGGAGCTAGTGAAAAGAGTCGCTCACTAAGGGGCCCGCAAGTTATTTTTGGCGCAAGTCTATTTTTAGACATGGTGATCATATTTCAAAAGTTATGATGCTATTTGTGGATGGTTGATCAAGTTGGAAAAAATAGATGAAATTCTATTTTAGAATATTGGGCTTAAGTATATTCTATGCATCGTCGATCTAAAAATAGATGCATGTCGATTATTATTAGCTCTTAATAATAATCAAACACTAAACATAAACTTATTCTCTTGGAGCACTTTGTTTCAAGCATGTATGTGTCACATCGTTGACCGAGGGAATTACGCAATTCCCAAGGGTTTACTAGAGCTAATGCATGGAGGACTAAGTTAGAACTCAAGTGGGAGAGTTGGTGACACAAACTTGGAAGAAGTAGTTATGGAGTTGTATTCACGAATCCCGCTAGACTCATTTGAGCTAGTTGTATATAGTCTAAATGATTGATAAAGTAGTGAGAGTGGAGTGAATTAATTAGTTAATTAATTCACAAATAATAACTATTAATCAACCGAAAAATACAACGCTAACTACAAAGGTGTGGCGCTTTCTGGAGACCCAATGGAGATATAGGTGAAAGGGAAAGATAGACTATCTCGTTGTGACTATAGTGATGCATTGATTGCATCACACACACATTGGAGTCACCAATGAGGATTGCATAGTCAAGGTAAGAGTAATTTGAATTCATTCAGAGCTATTCTTCGAAATAGTGTGATTGCGTTAAAGGAGGCAAAGAAGCAGAGGTAGAGATCGTTATAGCTGGATTTGCAAGATTGTTCCTCATTAGTGTATGAAGATTGTACCGTACCGAGAGCTTGATAAGATTTGTATGAGGATTGTCATATGATTCCATGATACATAATATATAGTTGGGGTTTTCAAATGTGATTCCTGCTAAAAATAATTGTGTTATGTGCGATTATTTTTATTTATGATTTACATGTGTGTGAAATTAATTTTCCGCAAAATATTAACAAGTGGAATGATTCAAAGATTCTACAAGTTAAATAGTGTGAGATCGTGTGAATCTAGGACATATGCATGCTTAGTGTATAATTTATACAACATTTGCAAGACAACACTGGCCGAGGTTGCAAAGGTGAATGGTGGCAACACTTGATGGGGCATTGATTATCGTTTGTATGGTGGAATCTCAGGTGGATGGCAACTAGGTAGTAGATGACTTGGCAACTAGGTTTGATTGTCTCAAACCGCTTGCAGAGAATCGATGCAATGACCACCGCACAAAGAGTGGCCGGAATTTCGTCTTAGATTACCCGATGGTGATAGCGACTAACTTCAATATTTATTTTTTTTTATTTTGCTAAACTTATTTTTTTTTTATATAAAAATATATATTTTTAACATATATGTGTATAATGTTTATGTTTTTTTTTTTCAATTTTTTTTATTAAGGCCAAAGGCCTACCGGAAAGTCAGAGAAAATCCAATTCTATAGCGAAACGATTCAACAACGAAGTTGAAAATTTTTTATGGTCAAAGACCTAGATCCGAGAGCGTGGCTCTATGTAGCAAGGCGAAGCGTCAAGGCTCCTCGAATCGCTCTAATACTAAATGAAGTGAACAAAGTTCCTTCTCAAGTTAAATACTCCAAAACACTTTAAATATGAAAATGTCCATGAGGATACAAATATTATTATTATATAGAAGGTATGAAGAATGAGATATGAGATAGATGATTGAATGTTACAAATGAGGCTCACATGGTGTTACCTACACAGTATTCACAAAAGGTCATGTCCTATCGTACATGCCCTTTCAGCCTAATTACTAATTAACTAATTAATCATTATTTACATTATTTTAGTCATTAAAATTCGACGTTGAAATCCTTCAATAATGATATTTAGTTTGATATCTTGAATGTTGATTGTATGAGGTATATTCTCCCACCTCCCATGGTCCACATCACATTCCATGACATTAATTAAATTTTCATAAATATTCTTCATTATGTCCTTATTCATGGGCTAAGATAGAATTATACATTTTAATTATGTTACCGCATCGCCTGCCTTAGGGGAATGGATTTAGGATCATTGATCGAATTCCGTACGGACTGATACCATTAGATTTGTCTAGGATCCACTCCAACAACGGAACCAAGAGATATTAGACACTCAAGTTAATCCCGATAATGGGAAATTAGTGGGCACATGGTTTTGAAGAGGAAGCAAGACTTTCACCGGGGCTTCCGAGAATATGCATGGAAATTACTTCGATGAAGTCTTTTTCGCAGGAAAGAATTGAAGAAGTTAAAGCTTATATTTTGGAAGCAACAACTACCGACGAGGCGCAAGTAGAAGAAGAGGAACATGCTAATAATGTTGTGAAAGATGGGGTTCCTCTTTACGATTCCTCGAATAATACCATAATTCCCCTATTCATATGAATGAAATATTCGTGCCACCGTGATTGAACTATTTACTTTATGTTTTAAAAAATATAATGTTAGTAGAACCTTGTCTATATGTTACATATCGCATAACTATCATCTTAACATAACCTTATCTATATGCTACATATTGCATATAAATGCTCGGATGGACATAGCATATCTATATTAATATATTTTCTTTCTTGTTTATTTGTATACATGGATATGTAAATTTAGTATTTTGGTTGTTATTTATGTTAGACTTGTTATGGGTTCTTTTATCTTGTTATAGGAAAATAAACTATTTGCAATGCTTCTCATGTTAGGACATTAATTATGAATTTTTGGAGTAGTTTGGATGTTGTGAGGCCTTTGTATTAACCGTGTTAAGTGTATAATTGAATATGTGACTCAGTTCATTTCTTTCCTATTAAAACGATATCATATATTTTTCGTTAAAATCCTTATATTTTTCCACGCTAGTGCTACTCTAATAGATGTGATTTCCATTTCTATTAATTTTTTCTATATATTCCTTTTTATATATGTCTCAACTCTTTAAGTAATATGATACCTAGAGTAAAGAAGAAGTTTCCCCCACTTTATAGATTGAGAATTCTATTTCTTAGTTTTTATTTTTTATTTTTTGGGTAAAAGGTTTTGCATTCAGAATTGAAGATGAAAAAAATGCTAGTTCAAACTTCAAACATATCAAATTTTCTCTAAGGCATCACCCTGGTTCAGCAAAATCTAGTCTAAAGTAATTAATATCCCAGGTGTAGAGTCTTAAATGGGGAGTGGCTTAGCCAATATATCAAGCCCAACACAAAAATCCATTATGATTCCATTATAAAAAGTACCAAATTCCCCACGGAGATCTACATAGTGCGTGCAGAAAGCTCGAGATGATCATCCACTTTAGGAAGTAGCTCAAATTTATCTTCTAAAGATGAAACCAATAGTTGATAAATGAGAAACAAAGATCGACGACTCGAAGTGAGTTAGGCTAGGATGCAAGACGTCGAGACACCGGTCTGCATCCTAGCTCTCTTGGGAGGTCGTACATCTTCCTTTCTCCTTTATCAACTACTTCTATCATTACATAAGCCAAATGTGAGATCCTCCTTAAAGTGGATGATCATATTAGGGTTACTTCGTCCCAAAAATTTTTCTAGGAGTCGCGTCGCAATTCGATGCTTTTTTCCGTGGCCATTCCGATGGTTGTTTTCATCGCTCGTATGGCCTAACCGTCGCAACAATTTTATGCCATTTTGTTGAATAGCGATGACTACCGTGGCACTTCGATGATTGTTTCCGTCGATGGAAAACTAATAGAGTTGAACGTGCTACTGCATGTGCCATCGATATTGTGACATAGTCCGGGAAGGCATCGATGTCGTACTACCTAAGTATCTCCACATGATGTTGAATAATAGTGAAAATAAAATGAAAGGATTCAAAGATAGAATAAAATGTCATGTGTCGTGTCTAGTGTCTCTCTACCGATAGTTATTAGAAGTGTCGCATATGTGATCGTACAAGAAGCAACGTTTTTCCTAACCTCAAAGTGTCGCTCTTGGGACACCTATGTGTTGCAATAGAGACATTTTGGCCATCGTAAATTGGGCCAAATATGCTAGTGCTTATAGTATTCACTTGCACATGGACCTAATGAACACTTATCTTATAATAGAAGTGTGGAAATTGAGATCACTTCAACTGTCGAACCCGTAATTAGCCTACAATGTAAATTTTGTAGCCAATACCCCCAAGCCAAATTTCAAGTCTTGGAGGAGTTATTTTAGACAATAACTCTCAACATTACTCAAATACAATGAAAAAAAAACCCTTTTTCTTTCCCCAAGTGTTCTTAATATTTCCTAATTTTTGCACCATAGAGACCTTTCTTTATTCAACAACAATACATGGAATCGATGAAAACAGAGAGTCATAATTCATTATAAGAGGAGAGTTTTTATATTAACATGGGAAGGTTCATCAAGCTTGATAAAATACCATGGCAAGAAATATAACATTTCTTGTGTAGTAGTTCATCAATGAGTGCAAACACCAATGTTCCTGCCCTGCCACACCTAGTGTTTCATTAGACTCACAAGTACCCAAGTGCCTCTCTCTCCTAGCTAGTAGGTTCACAAATTCACAATTGTCTCAAAGGGGTTCATCAACATCTAAGGGAATCCACTCTTGCCGGATTCATTAGTCCTTAGATAAGCCATTTATCTCATGGATTTTCAACCATCAATCCTTTTTGGGTTCATAAAATGGATACCATGAGAGAAATATCTTCCTCCCGCTGGTTTCATTAGTCCTATCGTAAGCCACCCTTGGTGGGTTCATGAGTCCTTAGGAAAACCACTACTCGCTTATATACATCCATCAAGACTTCTCATGTTCATTAGATTTATACCATCAAATAAAACTCCCTTTACGTTCTTTTTATTTTTCTCCTTCCTCTCTCATGAGGATTTTTTCCCCTCCACGTTCCTCGAGTTGGTTTCTCCCTTTGAATGAATATGGTAAAGTCCCCTCAATGTCAACTTGAATGAATGAATTCCCCCTCAATGAATGAGGCCTGCTTAAATTAATGTGCCTCGACATTCTTGGCCCACTCTATCACTTCCATGTATTGGTCCATCTTGGTCATCTTCCATCTTTTCTATTGTAATCAACCATCTCATCATGTGTTCTTCTTAGGGAAAGTCTACTAGTTAGCACAATCCATTCCCAAAAATTAAATCCTTGTCCTCATTTTCTTGTGATTTTTTTCCAAGAGAGGCATGGCTCCTATCCTCTATTCCTCCATATTTTCAGTCATCCCATTTAAGGCTCACAAGTCATCCCATAACTCACATTCAAAAACAAATCTTCCTCAAGGAATCTCCCTCCCAAGCTTTCAAATATTTGTCCCGATTTCTCATACATTATTAATTACAACAAAATGATTTTAAATATTTAAAATAGGGGTAAATTAGCTATGGGCTATTAGAAACCCCAATTCCCCTGAGGAACACCATCCTCGATGTTATATATCCGAACACAAAAAGAGACATGCTTTAAAACCAAGAAAAAATCATTTGGAGATTTATATACATAGCTCTATAAATAAGTTTTCACACACACAACTTCTCATCTAAAAAAACTCAATGTGTATAATCATCCCATTGAATCAACTATTTTTTCTTTAGAATTTATAGTTCTCTTAACACACTTTTTCTCATCTTCATCACATTGTTCTTCACTTTGATATCTCCAAGATGTTGTGTTTTGTATTTTTAGCCAACTTCATTCACCAAAAAATAGGTAGTTCAATGTCCTTCCTACATCATAGCACACAATCATTCATGAGATTCATCATAAAGAAATTGCAATAAATTTGAATCATACCTCTTTAGTTGATTTATCCATGAGGTTAATCTTGCAATTTTCATGTTTCATATATAAGAACAAAACCAATTAGTTCATAATCATCACATCCACATGAGCTGCCAGATCACATAATAATGAAATCATAATTCGGCCCATGGCTTCCTCTTTCCCAATGGATTCTTCACACAACCGAGAATATTATTTGGATAATCATTATGTTATCCTAAACAAGCCATTCATACATATACACAAAATAAATATAACCAAGCATTCTTCCACAAGAATAATTCCTTGACAAAATCCCGTTAATCAAAATGGTTCTTCATGCATTTATTCAATCATCATATTTGTAACACATATTCACATATGTCAAGGGAAGAAATCAAGTGTAGAAATTTTAACACAATTATGTATTGCCTCATTCTCCCGATCTAACAATTATATGCAACTATTAAATACAAAATCCTTCTAAAATTCAAAATTTAATCGCCAATTAATTGCAAGCTACATGAAGAAAGATCAATCACACATACCCGTATGTTTTTACCGGGAAAGCAAGCTGTAAGCTAAAAAACCCCACTATCATATCACTAGTACATTTGGCCTCCGACACTTTGATGTATTTTCCGTAATTTACCCAATTTTTCTCAATTTTTTAGTCCACCAACAAACATCGCCATAGGAGATGTACAGGGAAATCGTTCTGTGATACATGTTTAGTACTTCATCAAAACATCGACGTTTGGGACACGAGGTTGGAACTCGCGACGTTTCTAAGACACAAGTCGTACGCTATTTGAGAGAATCGTCGCTATTGCGACATTTAGAGATACTTGGTTTCCGTAGTGCGAAGCTATTGGGGACAACCGCCGCATTAGATGGCTATACCCTGCCACTCCAGTATTGCGATGGTGAGACTTAACGTTGGAACATCGATGAAGGTAAATGTAACGACGAAATATTTTGTAATGTTGTTTTTTTATTTTCATTAATTTTTATAGGATTATAATAATATATTTGTTATTTGTTTACTAGTGATTTAATTAATTAATATTTTGTAACGTTGTTTTTTTATTTTATTAATTTTTATAGGATTATAATAATATATTATTTATTTGTTTACTACGGTGATTTGATTGACCATTATTATGTTAGCTATTACTATGTTAGCTAGTGAAGCTAATAAAAAATAATAATATATTTGTTATATTTAATTGTTATTAATTTCTCTTTAACTTATAACATGTTTAATCTTAAAAACAATATATATATATATATATATATATATATATATATATATATATATATATATATATATATATATATATATATATATATATATATATATATATATATATATATATCTTTAAATTTAATGAATGAATAAATTAGAAGTTTTATTATAAATTTTTCAAATATAATGTCTTGTATTGAAGAATATTTACCATTTTTTCATTACAATATTTTTATTGTGATTACCCCACAAATCGTAGCCCAATGTGGGCCCCCCACCTTCTTTGACATGGTGATGTACCACACTTTCAATAGTTGTAATTCATGAATGTCACTTGCCTAGCACCAATTGTGCGTGCGCATCACCTTGGCAATTCACTTCAACATGACATTTTTCCTTTCTTCCAAAGTTACTTAATTTTTGTACCATGCCAAGATAACCTTGCACATAACCATCATCGTTGATGGTGAAGACTTTGTATCATAGTGGTAATATGATGGATCTCATTCATTGTCAAAACACCCCTAATCACTTCCCCGAGGAAGCACGACCATGGAAACTCAGTACCAGGAGCATTGGCACGTAGCACAAATATCCATCACAACTCCAAGTAGAGTGAAACACCCTTAAGTAATGCATAGTGTGCCTTAATAATGGTAATGTGATCTCCCTCAATCTCATCAATATTATGCATTCCAATACTCTCATGTAAACTTTTCTTGTAATTAACAAGTATCGTATGAAAATTTATTTAAGATCAACATCCCTTTTAGCTAGAGCATATCATTCCTATGTGCTGAAATATGTGTCATAAACTTTGTGATTCATCTTCTCAACGAAGGCCTCTTAACCTTAAGGACTTGGCCTCTAGCCATTATTTGCCTTCAATAGCTCTCCCTAGCCTTCTCGAACTTTCTATTACCATATCCTATGTTTCATGCATGTCATCCCTTTAGCCTTTTTTCAAGCTTCACATCCCAATTGCCTTTGTCTGGGCAGGTCCAGTTGGGTCGGGTGGGGTCATGTCAGGTTGCGGTGTCAGGTCAGGTCATGTGAGGTCGGGTCGGGTCAGGTCGGGTCGGGTCGTGTGAGGTCGGGTTAGGCCGGGTCATGTGAGGGCACCCAAGGAACGCGTCCGAGTTGGGTCGTGTTCGGTCGTGTGAAGGCGCCCAAGGAAACACGTTCGGGCGGGTCAGGTAGGGTTTGATCGGGTCATGTCATGTGAGGCCGCACAAGGAAATGCATTCAGGAGGGTCAGGTTGGGTCGTGTCATGTGAGGGTGCCTAAGGAAACGCATTCGAGCGGGTTGGGTCGGGTTGGGTTGAGTCGTGTGAGGCGCTCAGGAAAACACATTCGGGTAGGTTTTCTCGGGTCATGTCATGTGAGGGCGCCCGAGGAAATGCGTTTGGGCAAGTCGGTTCGAGTCAGGTCATGTGAGGGTGCCCAAGGAAACGCGTTCGATCGGGCTAGGTCAATTCGGGTCGGGTCATGCGAGGGCGCACAAGGAAATGTGTTTGCCACGGGTCGGGGAGGGTCACGTCGGGTCACGTTGGATCATTTGAGGGCACCTAGGGAAACACGTTCAGGTGGTCGTATAAAAAATGCTAAGTTGTGACCGCTCATGTGCCTTGTACTGCACGTTTGTGTGACCCATTTTACGTTTTCTCCATTGTGCCTTTATTCAGGTGGGTCAGGTTGTGCCGTGTGAGGGCACGATAGGAAACACATTCGGGTCAGATCGTGTGAGGGATTTCGTATCAAAAAAGCTAAGTTGTGACTGCCCGTGTGCCTTGTGAACGTTCATGCGACTAGTTTGTCGTTTTCTCCCTCGTCATGCCAGCTTAATCGACGTTCGAGTGTGTCGGGTCAGGTCGGGTCATGTGATGGCGACCAAGCACATGAAATGCATTCAACAAGGTCGAAGTCGGTCGTGCCAGACAGAGGCTTCAAGGAAACGTGTTCATGGCTCGGCACTTTGCTGATTTTGCTTGATTACAAATAATGGTAAGAAACCTGCATCAATGTTTCTTTTCTTTATGAAACAACCAACATGAATAAGAGTGTCTGATAGGGAGTGTTGGAAAGTTCTAGCTAGTGTGCTAAGGAGGGAGTGACAAGGCTAGGCATGTTAAGTACCCCTAACCCATTTAACCCCCTAAACCCTAAACCTCTAAAACCTTAACCCCTAACCCTTTCCTTTGCTCCCTCATGCCAACTTAATCGACGTTTGGGTGTGTTGGTTCGGGTCAGGTCGTGTGATGGTGCCCAAGGAAACGTGTTCGGTTCGGGTCAGTTCCGGTCGTGTTGTACTATGAGGGCACCTAGGGAAACGCATTCAGGCGAGTTCATTTGCTCCATCGTGCCATACTGGCGATTTACAAATGGAGTATGTTGACATAAATTGAATATTCCTTGATGTGAGTTCATGAAATGGAAATTTATTACACAAAAATCGGAATATGATAGACTCAATTAGTCCAGGTCACTAATGTTTCCTCCAGGAGTGACAAACATCCTCGAGAATCTGAAAATAGATATTATGGGTTTTTAGATGATATATAGTTGAGTGTGACTTTAATTCCTTCAAATTAGTTTTGTTCGATGTCAAATGGCATAGGCTACGAATGAATGTATGTGATCATGACAAAACTCTTATTCAACACGACAATGGATTTCCAATGGTTAAAACATCGCAGTTTGAAGTAGGAAAAGATCGCTATGTTTTTCCAAGTCAATGTGAACAAGTCTTTTACTCAAAGGTTCCAGGTGAGAATGGATGGTCATTTTCTATTAGATATGATCCAAGGGGAAGAACAATAGAGTATACTGTAGAGGAAGAAGATGATATTGATCAAGAAGAAGATGATGCAGTGGCAGATGAGCAGGAAGATGGATTGACAGACGAAGAAGATATAGAAGATAAACCAGGCGTAGGAGATGAGGAAACAATTATTAATGATGATTTCGATGAGGATATTATTGAAAATGACATGATTGATGATGATGATGACATGGTAGATCATTTCAACACCATTTTTGAATCAGATGTTGGTATAGATGTCGATCAGTTGGATGAAGATCAAGAAGATACAGAAGGAGAATATTGATATAGATGTTATGTTCGAGTATGAGATGGTATGTTATAAATTTATATTTTAATCATTATAGAAATATTTTTTATGCACAATGGCTCATTTACCAGTCGCCTAGAAGGACCGGGTGATTGAATAACATTTAATAACAGATCAAGGGTGTCATGAATAGAAGGAAGGGATCGAGTGACAGTACCCACCAAGTCCGGTGCAGGTTCCGCTGGAGCTTGAGTGTCCTGGCTTGGTTCAATATCTCACCGACAAGAGGGATCTAAATTTTTCAATATGTTCCTCCATCCCTTCCATCGGGATAAGCCCCTCTTCCTGCTGATGCACCACCTCTTCCATCTGTTCTTTCTCACCACCTTTTGACTGATCAGCTACTTGAGCCCGATAATCATTCCTGTAGACTACCCTTTGACGACACCTCCTGCTAATTCCTAGAGGGAAGTCTTTGACCAAATGATCACCATAATTGTGACATATATGGCACCGAAAAGGAAGGTGCTCATAATTAATAATTTGGAAGAAATATTTTCCGTCGGGATGTAAGTGGATTTTTTCAACCAGATCTTCTCTTGGAACAAGACAAACCAATATACAAGCCACATTCTGAGATTTTGTAACCTGAAATGACATATCCACATCCAGAAAGATGCACATACTATTCCCAATGGCCCTAAAAATGTCCATTGTCCATAAGTATAGAGGTAACACCCAAAGACGCACCCAAACCAGGATCTCATCCACTCTTTCCCACTTCACATCAAATATGGCATCCACAACTTGAATAGAATAAACGCAATGCCAAAACCCCAATTTCGCATAAGGACCCATTAATCTAGGTCTCTTTGTTCGCAAACCTGATCATGAACCACCCCTTTAATAGGGTTATCACCTCCACCTCCTTATCCAGAGATTATCTCCAATATTGTTCAATGTAATCACCTATAAATTAAGCAGAGAAGAATTTTCCACACGCTATGCCCACCAATATGGTCTCCAAGGTCGCCATCGTCCGGTCTACTTGTATGTCCACTCCGAAAACCAGATTTGGGTATTCAAATTTTTTCTTAATGAATTTTCCTTTTTTTCTTTTTTAACCCTAATTGTTGATAGTTTTGGGGTAGTTTTGGAAGCAATGAAAACTTTGTGACATCCTCCCCTTCCTCTTCGGATATAAGCCCAAAACACCCTTCCACTTGCACCACTCTAGTAGTACTAGCCCCAGGTACCTGTAAAGCTTCCATAGACTTGGGAAATAAACCATGAGAGAACACTAACTCATTATTCCCCTAACCCCTAAATGCGCCTAAATCCCCTAACCCCTAAGCCCCCAATCCCTAACCCCTTAACCACTAACTCATTATTCTCCTAACCCCTGAACCCTAATCTTCATTATTCCTCTAACCCCTAATCCCATGGTCTTCTTTGTTTTTGGCTTTTCCAGAAATTCATTTACTATTTTCTCTATGATACCGCTCATCGCTTTAGGTGGTATGTATTTGTTACGGAAAATGGCCTGATTGCACACCACCAAATATTGTTCACGAGATAGTATGGAAATCCTGGTAAAATTGCATTGAACAATATGATACCCATTCTTGAGTGAATTCCTTTAATGATTCTTTATTCTATCAAGAAAACATTAGAGCCAAATTGAATAGATGATAATCCAAGCATTTTATATATAGGGACATGAAATGAATGTATGAGAGATGGATTTTTTCTCCACATGGCATAAGGCATAACGATTTGGACCAGACCATCCTCTTTGAGTAGATTTTCCTATGTTAGCAATTTAATATTCAATGTCAACCATAACATCACTTTACATTTGAGTTGAAAAGAGTGTTTCCATAAATATTGCCAACACCACCTTTGTCGTTGTGTGTTATTTGATTCTAAAAAGGCCTTGTAATCCAATTTTTTTGTGCATTCCCCTAAATGGAATTATTTGACCAGATCAATCGATTTGGATCGTCGTCATCCAAATGGATAAGGGAATATACTAGAAACCTCACACACACACATGTATTTCATGCGAATTTTATCAAATATTTTAGATATGATGATTTTTTCTTATATTTCATTGTTGTTGAATACGAACATGAATGTCATAAGTTGAATTTGAACTTATATATAGTTAAAATTGCTCATATATCATGTGATTTTCATTTTTATATAGCTAACTAAATATTATGACTGTAATATTATATATCTCACTTTTCCTTTTTTATTAAAAGAATGTTGTAATTAATAAAAAATTATAGTGCGATTGGATTTTGAGGATTTTGTTTTGAAATTTTGTTAAGGTTCAAAATTCAAGGAAGAGACACAAAAAAAATCTATCCACATTGAGGGTTGGTGTGGCCTAGGATAGCAATGAATCTCAAATGCTTTTGATATCTTATATTCCCATGAGTCATGTTTTATTAGACAACTACAAGCTAGTCTTGCAAACCCCAAATAACTTTGATAGCTTATCCCCTGGATTGTAGCTTATTAGATAACAAGATAGTCTCACAAGTCACTGATAGCTAGTAAACCAAAAAATATATATAAAATAATGATGCAAGTCCCACAAGTCTTGAATAGCTAACAAACCAAAAAAAAATACAAAATAATGTCGCAAGAGAAGCTTTTATTGACAAGTCTTAGGATCAAATATGTGTATTGGTGGTAACAAAAAATGAATTTAATGAAGAATTCAAGTTATATTATTTGTAAGCATAACAATATAAAGAAACAAATAACATCTTCTTGAGAAAATAGCCATTCATTGTCAACCACATCAATTGTAGGAGTAGGTTGATCTGGTCATCTCACAAGACCTTCACTTATAAATTCGTGACATATCACATGCATTCATGGGATTTTAAATAATACCCTAAATTCCCATAGATATTGATAAAGATCTCCCAAAATCATTTTCTTTAATCCCCCTCCTAATACATATTTCCTATTAAGGCTCCTTATTTTTATTAAATACCTAATTGTATACTTCCTAATACCTCTAAACCCTCCCCCCACCCCCTCCACTAATACACCCAATTATATCCCCCCAATACCTACAATATATTGAATTTATTTGTCATAACTTAAAAACCTCCTTTATGAATGAACATTATAAGATATTGGTCAACAAGGTGAAGTCCTCATGGTTCATATATGGCAAGGACCCTACACTAAATAAGATTATTAGTGG
Organism: Pinus albicaulis; assembly: GCA_034641835.2. Lineage (NCBI taxonomy): Eukaryota > Viridiplantae > Streptophyta > Pinopsida > Pinales > Pinaceae > Pinus > Pinus albicaulis. The sequence goes on along the minus strand of CM076574.1, from coordinate 1,145,934,010 downwards.
AATAGACAAGGTGACACATGTTGGAAAAAGGTTGTGGAAACTTGAACCTATCTAAAATAGTGAGAGCCAACATTGGTAAATGACTGTTAATATGGGTTGGGAAATGGGTTTAGTGCATGTTTTGATCACACCTCTCACAAGCATGTCTCCTTTCTTTGTACCTTGGTCTAATATGACAGGGAATTTAGTGGGACCCAACTAATATACACCACCATGGTAGGCCAATAGAGTCACATGTAAATCAACTCGTGGTGCATGGCCTAAACCCTGAACCCTAATCCTCTAACCCCTAATCCCCTATTCCCCTAACCCTTAAGCCACTAACATAAAAAAATTAATTAATTAATCAATTAACATTATAGTCTAATTAGTTATTTTTAATTAAGTTTACTAATTCATAGTTAATCAATTGACATTAATTATTACCGCTCCAACAATATTGCCCGAATGCAATTCTTACTGCTAAATCTTTCCAACAATGCGAATGCAATTATTACCGGTTAATGCAGCTTCCGCACGCTGGCCCTGTAATCGTTTTTCAGTTCCATATTATCCAGCATTTGGAATGAAAGCATATCTCGTGGAGGTAGCAGAGTAATAGAGGCTAGAATTGGGGGTAGCAGTACTGAAGGAAGCTGCATTTAGACATTTTCACATACGTTGGTTCAAGGGAGAAATTGTCAACCCACAAAATGGTAATGACCTTTATTTGATTTTATGCAAACTGGTTATTTTTTGGGCTATGTTTAGACTTACAATAGGACCTATTTCTTCTTTTGATCTAGCTTTCAACATTCTATAGAAATGATTTTGTTTAAATTTAAGAATATGGCCGATTACGCTTCCCTCTCATCTTTAATTGTTTATTCTTACTCAAAATTGAGCTCTGGCTTGATACCTCTAATAACAGATTCAGGGTGATGATCCCTTCAGTTTCTATCCAAGATCCCCTTAATGTTATCAACCTCTATGTGGTGTCCTAAGTCAAATAGTTCAAATATGAGGTTGGGTTCAATAACAATTAGGTTTAGTTTGAATTCAATTTTTTTTGATGAGGTTCAGATGAAGTTTGTGATGAAGCTCATCTATATACATTTTTCATTATCTATAGAGTCTGACTATGGTGATGACTGGTCCTAGATACAAACCCCATGGGCCATGGCACATGCTGCAGGCTATGGCTTGAGTTGTGGGTGTGGCACAGACTATAGGCCACAGCTTGAGTTGTGAGCCAAATCAAATCCCCTGGAGGTTGGGCACAACAAGGGTGACAAATCAGAAACAAAATAAGTCTTTGTGGGTAGTGAACCATCAACCTGGCAGGTATATGGTCCATTTGGCAATGGTAATGGGGGGATGAATTCCACAGAGAAGGTAATTAAGACTAGAATTGGCATAAAGCAATCAAATGGTCGAATAAGGTTGGTAGGATCAAGGGTCAACAACAATGGAAAGAGGGTCAGTGACATGGGCAATGGAGACAAGTTGGTTGAGTGAAGAGTGAACAAAAAAGTGCAAAAATGATTCTAATTCAAGGGATCTAGGGTTAGCAAAACTTTACTTTATTATTTATAAAAAAATGAGAAAACCAATAAAAAAACCCAAATTTTCCTTCAAGTTCAAATTCAAATTGAATTCAACTTGAGGTTTGGTCATGAGGTTTGAAGAACCTAATCAAACCTAAGAATTTTCTTTAGGTTCGTTGAATTTTAAACCTCAAGTTTGAATTTCGGTGAACCATGTGACATAGATGGTATCAATGTTTTTAGCTTGCCAAAGGGATTGCTAAGATTCTCAATGCTCATAGTTAAGAGTCTTTAAAAGTTAAATATCAATTGCATCATAGGCTGATAGAATATGTTTCCCTTAAGAGGCATTAAGGAAAATAAGACAGATACCACCATCTACCTACAATTCTCTCTGCCTTTTTGCTACTCTTTTTCCTTCTAACATGAATCTAAGGTGCTTTGTGAACCAACTGGTGGACGAGTAAAATCATAGACTAGTTTGTCTATTACTTGAGATGTTTGCATCATATCTGAAATGTTAAAACCCTTAAGGAACCTCCCTCACCTCAATTTCCAAGGCCTCTCCAAATCTTTGTTGCATGCCTCTTTCCTTTTTTTTTTGCATCTCTATATCACGATTTCAGATGTCTTATTGGGACAAAAAAATAGATTGTTGTCAGAAAGTGTAGCCATGTAGTATACAAGATGGTTTATACCCCTAGAGTAATTATCATTGTATCATTCACATCTTACCCAAGAACCCT